>JAQQSZ010002387.1:0-14771 GCA_028646595.1 Phalanger gymnotis | reverse complement strand
TTCAGGGTGCTGGCTTTTTCCCCTGAACTAAGTGAATGATATTTGTGTGCTGAATTAAAGTAAGCTTGTGAACCCCTTAACCTTGCTCTCCTTATTAAGGCATATCAAAAGAACCTGGGCTTTCTGGCTGTCCAGCAGCTTTCTGGGTGCTGGCTGTGGGTGGATCTGGACCCCCCACAGAAGCTGCTAGCCAGATTGTGGAAACACCAGGAAAGCATGCCCTCTTCACTTCTCTGTCTTCAAATCTTCACCTTCCTTCAAGGCTCAGTTCATGCACCATTTCTAATGAGAATTCTTTATTAAAATTGTTAGCATTTACTTCTTCTTCAAATAATTTTGTATTTACTCAACTGTGTAAATGCTATATTTTGTTCCAGGCTGATGATTTTTTAATGTTTCTGTTTATTTTTTATTTTTTTCTTCTCTGCATCCCCAGATCCTAACCCAGTGTCTTGTTTAAGAAAGGTTTCCTTAACTGCATTGAATTGAAATCTGTATATACACCCATAGTTCTCTATTGGGAGGAAATAGCTAAATATCTGATGAGAAAAAAAAATTAATTACCAGAGAATGAGCAATGGAACTCATTAAAAAATAGAATGACACTAAAATGAATGATGACTATCGTCACACTGGGCTCTGTGGTCAGCCCCTAGTGTGGTTGAGGTGATTGCTATTTTGATCTCTGTCCTTGAATGTAGATTATAGCTCCAGGAGGAATGCTTGCTCAGATGTCGCATTAACCAAAATGACATTGAACACAGCCATTAAAATGGCATTTTGCTCTGGGAACGGCATATCCTGGATATTTTCATTAGCATAATGCGAGGCATGATGTTTAACCTCTAATCCCCTCCCCCCAGCATTTAGGAAAGTAATTTGGCACATTTTATATTTTTTAGTGCCAAAGATCATTTTATATTTGATTTTTTCCTTTCATGACAAATGCAGCACAAAATGCCACTCATGGAGTTAAATTGATTAGCTGCCTGTAGTCACCATGGACCAAAGTTATGCTTATTGGGAGTAATTGAGAATTGCTCTTTCTGAATAGAAACTATGCCCAGAAGAATAAGAAATATGTCCATGATTTGAGGAGGTATTTGAAATCTCTATATTCATATGTAAGACTGTAATTCCCTTCTTGAAAGGAAGTAGTCAAGTACCCAATGGGAAACAAAATTCTGTTCAACAAGAATTTCATTGTCAGAGAATGGTAACAGTCCTCATTCAAAAAAGAATGGGTCTCAACTGATAGCATTGATGACCATCTTGACACTTTAAAGTCTTGTAATAGACCATTAGCAACACACCATTTCAGTGTTCCTACTGCCAAATTGAACATCTGCTCAGGTATGAGTCAGAATGACAAACAGCTCAATGAAACTTTCAGAATCAAAGATACCTCCAGGGTTCTTCTTTATATTATGCCAGAGTAAATTGAATTCATCATACACAGGCAGTGAATATGATTCTTTGAGCAAGCCACAGATCCTCTGAATTATACCCACACTAATGCAGATATAAGAAGGATCAGGGGTGGATTCATTATATTAAATAAAATTTGGCAGTCCATTTTTCCTAAGTAAAGGCTTACACAATACTACCTGTTTGTAGACAACACAAATGATTTTATTACCTCAAAATAATTGAAGATAAAGTTTTTTTTTTTGTGTAACATTTCCATTGATTTTAATGAGAGCTTAGTTCATAAATAAAGCCATGATAGATTTAAGTGATTGACTATACATACAAATTAGACTGTTGGTAGAGAGAATTTTTTAAATTATAGAATTTTTGAGGTTTGAGGAACTTGGTGTTTGGTGAATTATATCAACAAATATATCAACATATTACCCTTTTCTGACTGTAATAACAGAAAATTGTTTTGGAAAATAAGAAAAAGGCATTTCTTAGCTGTAAAATGAGTGAAAATGTACTCAAGAGAATATAAATATATTAAGACAAAATTTTCAGAATCCAAGGGCAATGGTGGAATGACAAGTAACTTATGGCGAATTCTACCTACATTGCCAACACATGATTAGCAAAATGTACCCAAATGGGGCACAGTGATGAAAATGGAAAGGAATTCTTCAAGATCATACTGACAGAAACAAGAATAGAAGACCAACTCATTAGCCCCTGGGCTCCTGGTGCTGCTCCCTCTGCCTACCTCTCTCTGAGGTCCTAGTTGCCCTGACCTGAAGCTGCCACCTCCTAACTCTCATGCAAGCAACATATTAAAGCACAGGCTTTAGGAGTTAATCTATTGGAAGTTTGGAGGTCAGACCAGCTTCCAGTGTTGAGGCCTATGAATGATACCAGGTTCAAATCTGAGCTTCCAGAGGAAAGAAAAGGGGTAAGGTGAAGAGGAGTGTGGAACAAGGTAGAGAACGGAGAAACCCAGAAAAGCAGATGAGTTTGTTGCTAATTAGTACTGCAGGAGAGGAAATAGGAAACCAAAAAAAGTATGACAGAGGTAGAGAAGAGACTCAATTGCAAAAGCTTTTCAGTGTTTTGCCATATTAGTGTCCAAAGGAAACCCTCTCCCACATCACTTTTCAATCAGACGTCTAGGTCAGCCTAGAAACTAAAGAAAGTCAGTTTCAGAGAGGAGATCCTGGAACAATGGAACTGGAAAGATGAGAAATAGGTCCAACTGCAATAGACTTTCAGAATATCTTAGGCAATATCTCCTAAATCTGTAGCAATTGGATAGGGCTTGGATCTGAGATTTCAATGGTATAGAAAATTCACTGCCAGGGCAACTACTTCTACCAATGCAATATGACACTTTTTTTCTTTCCTTCCTTCCTTCCTTCCTTCCTTCCTTCCTTCCTTCCTTCCTTCCTTCCTTCCTTCCTTCCTTCCTTCCTTCCTTCCTATTTCTTTCTTTCTTCCTTTCTTTTTTTCTCTTTCTTTCTTTCTCTTTGTTTCTTTCTCTCACATAGGAGATTTTTCAGATAATATTTTATTTTTTTCTCCAATTATATGTAAAACTTTTTTAACATTCATTTAAAAAATTTTAGTTCAAAATTCTCTCCCTCCCTCCCTGGGACAGTAAACAATTTGATATAGGTTATACACATGCAATCATGCAAAATATTTCCATGTCAGTCATGTGAAAAAAACACAGACCAAAAAAGCCCCATTAAAAAACAAAGTGAAAAAAGTATACTTTGTTCCGCTCTTAGACTCCATTAATTCTTTCTCTGGAGGTAGATAGCAATTTTCATCTTGTGTCCTTTGGAATTATCTTGGATCATTGTATTGTTCAGAATAGTTCAGTCATTCAAAGTTGCTGTTAATGTGTACAATGTTATCTTGGTTCTGCTCATTTCACTTTTCATCAGGTCATGTAAGTCTTTCCAAGTTTTTCCAAAATAATTTTGCTCATCATTTCTTATAGGACAATAGTATTCCATTACAGCTTGTTGTTGTCATTCCCTAATTTATGGACATCCCTTCAGTTTCCAAATCTTTGCCACCACAAAATGAACTGCTGTAAATATTTTTGTACAAATAGGTCCTTTTAAAAAATCTCTTTAAGATACAGACCTAGTACTGGTATTGCTAGATCAAGGAGTTTGCCCAGTTTTATAGCCTTTTGGATGTGGGTTCCAAATTGCTCTCCAGAATGGTTGGATCAGTTTATAACTCCACCAGAAGTTGACATGTTCTTTGCATTTTATAGTTTGAGAGTTTCCTAGAACTTTGAGAAGCCTCTGAATAGTATGTGTCTGATGCAGATATTGAACCCAGATCTTATGCTATGCCAGATACATGGCATGTGTTTGTATACACACACATGTATACATGAATACATAAGCACATATAGATATATAAATAAAATTGATCGCTGGTGAAAAATACATTTGTTTTTTAAGTATTTTTATTAATAATTTTATGCAGATTTTGACTTCAGTGACTAAACCAAAGTTAGCAATGTTGATGATGTAAGTTGGGTGAGATGTTGTGCCTTTCCTTTTTGCTATGACTGATTCTCAAAATTGTAATAACCTTTTATCTCCTCTATTAACCAATCCTGCAAAGTGAGACTCAAAAGTTAAACAAACTGTTTTTTGAAAACTAACTAAAAAAAACATATGTATACATATACGTATGCAGTAGTGTGCATTTTCTAATACACATGTATAATAAGTTTCTTAAATGACTTAGATATATGCCTAAATGGTGTGTGTGTGTGTTTGGGGAGTGGAAGGATAGGAAATGAGTCAGGATGCAGGCTGAGATTCAAAAGCAGCCCTCCAGTCCATGAGACTTCAGGGGTAAGAATCAGCACACCTGAGCAGAATTAGCATGACTGGAGAACCCTGATTAGGATCTGGATCCTAGAAGGCCAGAAAGAATGAAGCAAGGCCAGACAACTTGAGTGCTGACCTGGACCAGGTCTTCAAGTGAGGCCCTTCGCTAGGACCTAGAAAGCCAGATGTGGCCTCAAGGCCACAGGTTTCCCACTCCTGTTTAAGCCATCTCTCCACTGAAGCAGCATCCTATCATCTTGAAATGGCTTCCTAGTCATCCAAAATCACAAAAAAAGCCCAGCCAAGTAGATTTGAGCTCTGTGAACTTGACAGATGTCCTAAGGCTGCAGATATAACTACACATTGCCCTGCAGGACAGATGTCTTATGAATTTACAGGGTACTGGTAGGGACAGGTAAAGGAAGGAGGAACACGTCTGCAGTGTTCTTGCTGAGTAGCCTTTTGTGCAATATTATTAAGTAAGTCTCTTTCTGCTAACTGCAAAATGACCTACAAGTGTATCTTTTTATTACAATATGGTACTTAATTCACCAGGGGATTAGCCTGAGTCAGGCCCACCCACTACAGTCATTTTATTGGGTTAAAGGCCCTTGTTAAAATGCAAATATTTATGTGAGAGAGGGTAATATATTAAGCCACTATCAGCCATTAGCACCTTGGCTTGAATTAATTTATCTACTAGTCCAAGGAATGGAATGTAAGAAAGATAAGTTTAATTGGAGACTGTGGGTCAGGAGAAGATCTCAACACAGTCCACTGAGAGAGAGGATAGGCTAAGGAGGACATTATAAAGGACAGTACCAGGATACTCCTTGGCTGATGGGGAAGTGAGAGAGTAGGGAGGAACAATGAAAGGAAGGACAGGGGAAGAGTATAAAATAGAGGATAAAAAACCACAGAAAACAGAATGTACCTACTTTACATTCCATTCTGTGCTCAGCCATTCTATTTTTGCTGGAATTTATGTATTTATAAATATCATATAACCAGAAATCTCTCCCTCAAATCTAAATATAATACAATAGACAATAGCCTGAAATGTATGGCTGTATATTACAACACTTTGTAACAACAATGTTGCTAGCAGCTGCCCTGGGGGTGTAAGACCAACAACATCAGCATACAGAGGGCTGCTAGCACAGGTCCTTTTGATCTACTGTTCCAAGGAAAGCACCTTTAAGGAGTTAACAATCTCACTTTAAGAAAACATAAATATATCATTCACTTTGTTCAGGGGAAAAAGTCAGGATCCTGAACTTCAGAGAGAATACAAACAGAAATTATAAGCGTGCATTATATAAACAGAGCAAATAAATGCAAATCAGTCTATCCATAGCAATACATAGTTAGCAGAGAGAAGCACCAACACCTGGATTTTCAAACTCCTCAACAGCTAGCCAGAGTCTCATCTGGTGAAATCACACACCACTCTTCCAGTGAGTGATCCCCAAACAAAATGCTAACCTCAGAGTATACATACACTTTCTCAGAGTCAGAGTGCTTCACACCTCTCAAACCCTTCACATTTCTTGAAGGTTTCACAACTCTCATGACCTAACTAGCAAAAGGGTGTGGGCCTTCATGCAAACAAAAGCGAGACTCAATCAAAGGCATTTGATTGCCCCAGTGCTGAGAAGCACTCCAAAACAAAAGACAACAAAAATACCACTTTAATTGCCCTTACATGCTTATTTGAGAGAATCAGGTCCAGCACAGCACTTCCTTTTATTTGGCCTTAGTAGATTATTTTTTCCTTTCTAAATCTTTTATTTTTTAATTTATATCCTTTGTTTTTAAATTGCTGTGATTTTTTTACCTCTAGTTTGCTCTAAACAATAAATTTTCCATATTCTTCATTGTATATGCCTTCTTCCACACTCCATGATCATGATACCAGGTCAGAATTCCCTTCCCTGATTTTTAACTCTTTTTCTTTTCTTTACTTTTTACTTTTTCTGTCCTCTCAAGGAACACTTCCTTCTCAATGATAACCTGGAGAATAGAAATATGTTCCTCTACCCCCTTCTTCTGCTTATGGATTAAGATCAACTTGTACTTTGTGTGAATACAGATGTTAGCTGTTACAGGATAAACATAAAAATAGCACAGGTCACTTCACATTCATTCTTGCCCTCCATAATTTTCTAGTCATCGTGATCTGTTTCTTGTCACTGAACCCAAGTGGCTCTGGAGGAGAAAGTGAGACTGGCGACTTTGCACAGTCCTCCCTCACTTAAATCCAATTCACTGGCATGTCATGGCATCATTTCCCTGATGTTATGGTCCTTTTCCAGAACAAACGACAAACAACAATTTTCTGAACAAGATCCTTAGTTCTTTGTCCTGCCTTATTAGTTGCACTGGGGATTCAGGCATTAAGGACACCTAATCAAAGCAAAATTTACTTTGGATGGATTGCCTATCATTTTTTTTTCATGATAGATATCAATTTAATCTGCTCAGACTGCTTTAATTGGTAGTTAGGGCAGTTCTATCATGCCCTAATTCAGACATAAGTAAACAAGAGTATTAACAGGACTTAAAATCACTTCATTTTAAGGAATAATTTGTCCTTCCAGATTGAGAACTAAAAACGATCCAAAAAAGACCAGATTTGGAATGGCATTTAAGTCTCACTTCAGATACACTGAGTTTTGAGATCTTTGTGAATCAACAATTTGAATTGAGAATGGCTTGAGTTTTTGCTAAATCAAACAACACTAGAGTAAAATTCCTTAAAACTGACCTAAGCAAAACCCATGTTCTTGAAAACCTGAACCATCCTTCATTGTTTGGACTGCTACTTGCTGAGACTTATACCCTGATATCCTGAGAAAGCTGTATTAGATTCCATCCCGATTCTATCATTTTAAACACAACAGTTATCTCCTATTGCCAGAATACTGCCACTTCCAATAGCTGAATATTTGAAATATGAGAATGAAATCTGGGATCTTGTGCCATGTTGGATTAAATCGTTCAAAACATCTAGTATCCACTGCATTGAGGCATATATAGGAATTCCTCCAAAAAGTTGCAAACTAGCTCTCCATTGCCAAAACTAGAATATAAGTACAGTTGGCCACACACATGCCACTCTTAAAATGGCACCAGTCCCAGGTCTTGAGCATGATAACATCCAAGAACCATTATTAAGACTAGCACTGACATTGCTAACATTCCTCTCTATATTATAGCTATCAATAAAATCTGAAGGAAGACAGTGTCCAATCTCATTTCTTCAAAAGCAGTGTTTCCATTTCATTTTCTGAAAAGAAAGGGGGCTAGGTTTAGGGGAAGGAAGGTTAGGGAGGTGAAGTCATATTTAAGAATAAGTAGGGCTTATTGTTGGTTCAATTTTGTTTCATCGGTAGAGAAGACTCTCTGTAAGGAAAGTTCCTTTAACAAAGCAGATTGGCAACTCTTATGCAAATTTATTGTCTCTGAGAGTTTCCCGGGGCTCTGAGAAGGGCTTGGCCAAGCTCACAAAGCTCAGTGTATCTGATGTGAGATGTAAACCCCATTCCAACTCTGGTCCTTTTTGGATTATTTTTAGTTCTCAACAAATATCTGAAAATAACAGACCACAGAGAAAGCAGAAGGAATATTAATTTATTATTCACCAAAGAATTTTTCTTAATAAATTTCAATATAAAAATATGAGAGGCTAGATTTTAGAAGTATTGGAAACATAGGTTGTTCATGCTAGAAAATTGCATCCTTACCCTTGAGGTACAAATACAAAGCAACAAAGCCCCAGAAAAAAATGAATCAGATAAGGTAGTCAAGCATTACTTGAAATTAGACAGCAAAAAGATATTCTCAAAATTTCCTTTGCAAATGAGACAGTGAATGAATTTAAATCCTGCTATATGATACGTGAAAAAGAAACTCTTTGAAAACAATAATAAACATAATAAAAGAACAACAAAATTGATTTTGAGGCAGAAGAAGAAACTAAAGGACTTGCCCCACAATGTGTGACATCTGGTCACTGAATCTAAAGTGAACTCTAATGGGAAATGGACAGATGGCATAAAACACCATTATCACTGAGAAAGCTGTTGCCTAGACATGGAGTCCTAGTACATTGGCTTTGGCACTGTCTTCATACTTTACAATGCCAATAAAGTTATTGAAATTGAATTGAAAGTTAGTGAAAGTTGCCCTCATACTTGAATCTTCATTTTGGTCATCATGTAATTGCCTGAATGGAAAGACAATTACTGTAGTCTTGCATCATTTCACTAACATTACCTTTCATTTTAAAGCAGGGAAGATATTTTTGTTTTAGATACTCCAGTGATGGTGAATTTGAGAAAAGTACGAAGATACCATGAAAGCTTGTATTTTTTCTTCCCCTCATTCAAAAGTATTGATTGATGTCAAAATTAGTTTATAGGAAGGACAGAAAATTAAAGCTTGAATTTCTTAATATTTGAGCTATCAAAATGATATAAGAACTGCTAAATTTCTCTGATGATCATTTCATGATCATTGTCCAATGATTAGATAATCATAATCTAAAACTAAAAAAATTACAAAAGGAGTTGGAAATATTTATACAAATAGATCTTTGGTTTTGCCTGGTACAGCTAAGACTATTTCTTTTCCTTTTTGACTCATTATGACAAAATATAGGAAGTTATGTCATTTTATTCTTTCCTCCTTTTTGCCCTTGACTTAAGGAGGAACAGCCCTGGATAGTTTGATTAACCTTGCCAGATTCCCCTAGAAGAACTTGAGTTTCTTCATCTGTAAAATGTGACACTAGATGGTCTCTGAGGTCTCTTCTAGTTCAAGATCTATGAACCTATGATTTGAGGGGTCCTGCAGGACAGTTATGGAGAAATTGTGGTGTTTTGTCAACCTATGAGAATTAGAGCTATTGGAAAAATGATCCCCATGAACTGAGTTGAGAGAAATAGGTGTCAAGAGGGAAAGTTAGGTTTGAAATAATGACAAATTCCTAACAAATAATACAATACAATACAATACCAACTGGCTCAGGAGGTATAAGGTTTCCTCTCCTAGTAGACCTTCAAGCAAAGACAATAGGCTTTGTGGTAGTGGGTTTGTGTTGGTTTTGTTGTTGGCTTTTGGATAGTGGGGATTCTTTTTTGTGTATATATTGGACTAGAAGGTTACTGATGTTCCTTTCAATTCTGAATATTTGGGATTTTATAAGTATTTGAGTAGGAAACATGGTACCCACATGCCTCAGGAAAAAGAAACTGTGTCCTTGGAGATACTTCTCCCACTTTACTGTGAGTGAAGGAGACCTGTTTTGTTCTTGACTTCTACGTGAACTTTTATTAGGACAGAGGTTGTCAGGAATTGTAACATAATGGTGAAACTCCATAAAAGAGACCACTTATTTAGCTTTGCATTTGAGCTGTATATGGATAGAGACTTCTGGTAAAACAGGGAACCTTGGAGAGATTTTCTCTGCTTGTGTAATCAAGGCCCATTACAGAGGTTTTTTTAAGCCTTTGGCAAAGAGCTAGTAACCATTCTAAATGTAGCTCTTATAGACTATGGGGGTCCATAACCCAATTCTCATTCTTGCTGATAAGTCTCCAGGGGTCTGGCTAGCTCTCTCTCCCCCTTGGGTGCACTCCTGATGGTCAAAAGGGTATTCTCTCTAATGGCTTGAACCCCTGTTTCAATGTCTTTTCTCCTAAATCCATTATCATATTTTTCCTATATGATTGAACCATTGATTAGTACCCTAGTATCATTTAACCAACTGACATCAATTATTATTATTATATTAATGAAAGCAGAATTTCCTGAGAAGATATAGCAATAATAGGAGTACAAACACTTCTCTTAACAGTATGGGCACAAGAACACCACTTTCCCTTCCCACCCCAGACCATAGGAAAGAAGGCTCAAACTTAAAGTAGTTGTTACAAAGCATTTTCTTCACCATGGTTATTTCCAAATGAAGTACAGTTGATACATGGAGTCCATACCTTCTCTACCAGAATTGGTTTCTTGACTAAAATGTAAACTCACAGCCTTATTGAGTCAAGCAGATCATTGGCATCTCACCAGAATCAGCTTCTGACAAATTCTCATGTGGTTCCTGGACCCCTTTCAGAGTTCACAAGATCCCAATACTCTTTTTTATTAAGAACAGGAAAGACCAATCACAAAGAAAAGAAAAACTCATGTTGATTCAGATGGAGAGAGGAGACCATTGGAGTTATCTCTCCTCCTCCTGGAAGGCTTGAAGCCATAATTACTTCTTTGCTACCTGTAGCAACAATCTTCTAGCAGCTACTGTAGGAGTATAAGACCCACCAACAACCAGCACACCAAAAGCTGCTAACACAGGTTCTTTTGATCTGCTTTACTAAGGAAAGTAACTTTAAAGGGTTAACAATCTCAGTTTAATCAAACATACATATATCATTTACTTAGTTTAGGGGGAAAAGATCAGGCCCCTGAACTTCAAGGCAAGAACAAACAGAAATTACAAACATCAACAGACAGACCTTGTCTGATCAAATCACAATACATAGTTACCAGAGAAGAGCCAATGGGTCTGGGTTACAAAGCTGGGAGGCAGTTACGGCTTTCCCAGAGTCTCAACACTCCTTCCATGAGTGTGCCCCACAAGTCAAATGCCAATTTCCCCTCAATTACATCCTGTTCTGAACCCTAAGGGCTCTGACCTTACTCAGGCAGGGTGTGTGAAAGTTCCGCATCCCCAGTATCACGTCATATACAAGTCACTGACTGCTGATTGTCTTAATGCTGAGAAACAGCTGAGAAATATTCCAAGACAAAGACAGCAAAAGGTTTCCTACCAATTCAAACAAAGGGGAGACTTGATAGTCTTAGCATCTGAAAAGGGAAGAGCCGGGAAAAGTCTGATTGCCATAACACTACCATGAAAAGAATTTGAGATAGAATCATTGGAGTATTTTGTATTTGTACTTAGTTCCAGCTCAGCCAATCAAAAGGCCCCTTTTTGTCATACAGTAAGCGGGTAGCAAACAGTCATAGAATGTCTGTCCATGCTTAAAAGTGGAGGACATGATGTCTGAAAGCAGGTTTTAAACAAACATCCACATGCTCCTAGGACTGGACCTTCACTGGTCCAATAGAGAAGCAAAAGTTTTCTCCTTTATTACAGTATGGAACAAGCCCTCTTATCAGCAGTTTGTTATTTCTAATTTGAATCGCTGACCACCTTCCCAGTCTGTTGCATATTTGCTTAGCTTTGGTCTCAGCACCTCTATTCACATCTATTTCTCTGCTTTCCTTCTCTGCAAGGTCAAATGAAAATTTACACTCTGCTTGTTGCATTTCCATGGTTCTCTAGAGCCTCTATGGGCCCAGTGTCACGTGACTTCCATTTTCTCTGATGTTTTAGAGTTAAGTCTCTCCTTCCATGATGAGGTACTCCTTGGCCTTCCCAACTTTTCTTCATCACTGAATTGGCATTTTCTGAGACAAATTGAGACCTGGGAAAGTTCTTAGCTTAAAAAGGCCAAGTTCTCCCATGGCAACCAGGGCCATCTTCAGTAATTCTTAACTATATCTTGCCACTGGACCCAGATAACTCTGGAGGAGAGAGTGAGGCTGGTGACTTTGCACAATCCTGCCTCAATTAAATCCAATTCACTTGCAAATCAAGGCATCACCTTCTTGATGTCATTGGTCTTCTTTGAGAACAAAGAACAAAACAGCATAGGACAGTAGCGGCTTGCAGACAAAATTGACTTGGTCTTGTCCAACTGCAGTCAAACTCACTCTACACTCTCAAAAAGACAGTAACATAAATTCCTATAAATGCTGCCTAGGATTTTGCCAACTTTTACAGCAATTATATCATACTTCACCCATACTGTGAGTTTAATTGAAATCCTTATGTTCTCCCTAGCCCTCAGGTACTATTGGGAATTCATTTGTTTTTTTAAAGTTCAGGTTTTTGTTAATTGTATTTTATTGAACTTTGTTTAAAATATACCCTTCATCAAATTCTTATTCCATGATCTTTACAACTCTCTCAGCCAATTCTGTGATAATGAGGTTCCTTAATTGTAGTACAGGGCATCTAGGTAGCACAGTGCATAGACTACTGGGGTTGGAGTCAGGAAGACTCAACTTCAAACGTGATCTTAGACACTTAGAGCTGTGTGATCCTGGGCAAGTCACTTAACCCTGTTTGCCTCAGGTTCCTCAGCTATAAAATCAGGGAGAGAAAGAAATGGCAAACCACTCTAGTATCTCTGCCAAGAAAACCCCCCAAAAGGGATCATGAAGAGTCAGAAACAACTGGAATGATTAAACAACAACAATTGAAATATACAGATAACTGCTAGACCTTAATTTAGCCAAAGGTTTCAGTCTTTTATCCTACAAAAGCACTACACACTCTCCCTCCCCTACTCTTCTCTCTCCATTTTCATCTGAATTCCTTTGAATTCATTCAGAGGTAGGTATCTTTACAGTGGCAGTGAAGCAGAGAAAGATTGATTCTTCAGTAGGCTGAATCATTTACTTCTCTGGTACAAGGCTAAAGTTCTCTATGTTCTTTCAGTGGGGTCCTTTAGAAAAACTTTCTCCCATTACCTATTCTGAGGACTGATAGCCCTCTAAACCTTGGGTCTGTTGATGGACAATGAGGCATATTGTTACACTGAGAGAATGGAGTGGGACCAAGTCAGGCTAAGGGATTTATTTAAAGGGAGAGAAGAGGCTGTGATGCAGCATATGGATTTTAAGCATCTTCTAGGACAAAGAAAGGGAGAAGGGTCAGTGTAGGGGAAGAAAGAAAAAAAATAAAGGAAGAGGAACACAGAGGAGGGAAAGGAGAGAAAAGTAGGAATAACCTGTACTCAGGCAGGAAAAGGAAGAGCTCAAGCAAGGGTTGTCATTGTTAGAGTGAATTTATGGGCTGGCAGAATGGGATTTAGGTTCTAGAGAACGTGTCTAGAAGAAGTGTGTTTCTTGGACTACAGCAGGTACTGGAAATGGTCCTCAAATAATTACAGCCAGGGCAACCACAGGTTTAATAATATGCCTTCCTCTCCCCAGCTTGTCCCCCCATTCTCCACACACATTCCCAGAGAATCAAGGGGATATCTGCATAATAGTCACATAATGTAAATCACAGTGGTAGAATGAGCTATGGATTTTATGTCAGATGACCAAAGGTTGTGTGCTGGTTCTGTGTGAAATTAGATAAGCCCACTGTGCTACTCTGGCTACTTCTCCATTTGTAAAGTGGGGATGACAATATTTGTACAACCTGACTGAAGGGCTGTATGAAGAACATGATTTAATGTAAATTATTCTTGAAAAATGCCCCTGAGAGAATTGTGAATATTTCAATATTTTCAATATTAATTTCAATATTTATGTAAATAGTAGGCTATTATGATTTGAGGAAAAAAGGAAACCCCTTCTTCCTACCTGAAAGAATATTTCCATTGATTTAGAGTCACAGTTAAAATGTCTTTAAGGAATGTAAGTTTTTCATTGCATGATGCAAGGGGGAAAATGTTTAAAGTGTAAATATCTGGGTACAGTAATGTAGATTAACACCTCTACCTTCCCTCTCCCACAAGTGGTTTTCCATTTTCATTGATGTTAAAGTATTTCACTGGGCAATTGCAATGGGGAAAGGTTAATAAAAAGAGGAAAGTGAAACAACTACAGAAATGGGTATCTGGGGACATTGGGGGAAACTTTTAGAACTTCAAACTTTTACTTGAGATTGGCCCTTGAAATAAGTGAAAGCACAAGAAAACCCTGGAAAAAAGATTTTTTCCCTATAAACCTTTTCAGGAACACAACTCATAAATATGTTTTTAAGAAGAAATTATAGGCATAGGAAAATGTCTAGAAGAACTTTTGGCTGATGATTATGTGAAACAAATAAAATGACAAGATGTTACTACTATTTACTTAATTTATCAGAAGTTGGCAATAAATCATATTTCAACTATCTCTCTAGCACTACATATAGAATTTATGCCAGTGACAGGTCAATCTAATCACATTTTGATATCATTTGGTAACTTATAATTGCTAGATGGAGAAGAACAGAATGGTGATATATATCCATATTACAACTTAGATAAAGCTGAGCATCCATATCAATGATGGAAACTTAAGTTCAATAATTTTTAAAGGTCTTTCATTAAGTTTTCACAATCAAAGAAGTATGATTTTCAAATGGATATTTGGGTTAAATATAACTTTACATCACACCATCTTCTTCCCTTGCTTTTTAACTGGCCTAGATAAGAACAGAAATAGACTGAGAACCAATGGCAGTGCTGACTGATAAAGAGAAAGCTGGATCTTTCAAGGATCTTTTGTACTTGTAGTAGGAAGGCCAAATTTATGATCTCAAAAAGGATCATATAAATATCTGAATGGTTCGAAATCGTTGGGTATACAGAATTCTCCAAGCAGAAGGCATCAAAAAATTTATTCAGGGCCCAGAGCAACAAATTA
>JAQQSZ010002386.1:0-14772 GCA_028646595.1 Phalanger gymnotis | reverse complement strand
TGTGTCCAATTTAATTTTTTAAAAATTGTCAAGCACATGTACAAAAGTATTTCTAGTAGCTCTTTTTGTGGTGGCAAAGAATTGGAAATTGAGGGGATGCCCATCAACTGGGGAATGATTAAACAAGTTGTGGTATATGAATGTAATGGAGCTATAAGAAATGATGAGCAGGCAGATTTCAGAAAAACTTAGAAAGACTTACATGAACTGATGCTGAGTGAAGTGAATAGAACCAAGAAAACATCGTACACAGTAACAGCAACATTGTGCAATGACCAACTTTGATAGACTTGGCTCTTCTCAGCAATACAATGATCTAAGACAATTCCAAAAGACTCGTGATAGAAAATGCTATCCACATCCAGAGAAAGAACTATGGAGTCTGAATGCAGATTGAAGCATATTATTTTCTCTTTTGTAAAAAAAAAATTTCTTTCTTGCGTTTTTTCTCTTTTGTTCTAATTCTTCTTTCACAACATGACTTATGTGGAAGTATGTTTAATGTGATTGTGCATGTATAGCCTATATCAAATTGCTTGCCGTCTTGGGGAAGGATAAGGGAAGAAAAGGAGGGAGGGGGAAAATTTAGAACTCAAAATCTTACAAAAGTAAATGTTGAAAACTGTCTCTACATATAATTGGAAAAAATAAAATACTATTAAGCAGAAAAAAGTTGTCAAGCACCTACCGTTAGATGTTCCCTATGCTAGGCACTGAGAATATAAAGATGAAACAAATACCATTTCCGAGATCACAGTTTAGTAGAGGGAGTTGGGAGAATTGTAGATGAGTACACAGAGGACTATCATACAAGCCACAATATGGTTAGTATGCAGAAACAGTGTTGCCTAATGGATAGAGAGCTGGTCTCAACATGAGGAAAACCTGAATTTGAGTTCTTCCTCTGACACATGCTGACCCCACTTTCCTTTTCAGTACCCTAGGCAGCTTTGTAAGGCAGTAAGTTGCAGAACAGAGACCAGCTGGCATAGTTTCTTCACTGGGAGTTCCTTGTACCCATAAAGTCACAGGTCTAGTCACTCAGCATCTAGCACCAGCTTTGCTATCCCTCTTTCTTGCCTCTTCATTTGTTTCAGTCATGTCTGATGCCTTGTGACCCCATATAGGGTTTTCTTGGCAAAGATACTGGAGTGGTTTGCCGTTTCTTCCTCCAGCTAATTTTATAGATAAGGAAGCTGAGGCAATTAGAGTTGTGTGACTTGCCTAGGGTCACGGAGCTAACAAGTGTCTGAGGCCAGATTTGAACTCAGGTCTTCCTGACTCCAGGGCTGGCGATCTATCCATTGCACCACCTAGCTGCCCCTGGGAACTCTTTAAGACTATAAATTGTAGCATAATTGCTGACTTGTACTGATAGAGGGGATTTCCTCACTGAGATATCCAATATCGATAAAATCGCAGGTCTAGGGGGAAAAAGATTAAAAAGAGGTTATTTTTCCTCAGATTAGTATTAAAATTCTTTTGTATTCTTGGAGCATACATGAATGGATGGTGGGTGGAAGGCAGTGAAGGAGGATGCTGGGTGTCAGCAGGGACAGCTCTGCATGGCTAGGATGCAGGCACCTGTCCAGAAATCAATTAGCCCACTGGCACTCAAGCCATGCCTACCATACAATCACAAACAGCAAGAAGGAACTAGCTGTCAAATGAGGAAGCAGTTACTACTGACAACTCACATTTGTATAGCACTATAAGGTTTACAAAATGCTTTTCTCACAACAATCAGAAGAATTCTATAGTACACATACTGCTATTCCCATTTAACAGATTGAACTCTCATAATTTATAGATTATGCCTCTGATACTACTATTCTTGTTATGGCATATTGTAGAGAGAAACTTTATTCAGTTTCAAAGATCAAATTTACATGCAGGACAATATGAATTGGGAAATTCCCCACCTTCAGCATTTGAGACCCTGCTTCCTAGTGACCTGTTGTATAAGCTTATATGTCTCCTAAGGATCTAAGCTTTTGGAAATGGCCTTATGGAAGTATGGACCATCCATCTATTTCTAGTGTAGGAGGATACTCAATAATAACATGCCTATCTGTGGTTAAGGAGCAACTAGGTGGTGCAGTGGATAGAACACCAGGCCTGGAATCAGGAAGTTCAAATCTGGCCTTAGACACTTACTAGCTGTGTGACCCTGGGCAAGTCACTTAACCCTGTTTGCCTCAGTTTTCCCATCTATAAAATGAGCCGGAGAAGGAAATGGCAAACCACTCCAGCATCTTTGCCAAGAAAACCTCAAAAAGTCACAAAGAACTGAACAACAAAAATCTTTTGTTAACAAGAAGTAACAAGGAATTTGACCCTCGTTAGCCAGATTGTTAAGAGTGGAAGCCACTGATCTGAAATGGCCTTAGTCAAAGTTAACTAGATTCTTTCTTGTGTGAGGCAATGTGTTGTAATGAATAGGAAGTGGATGAAGTGGTTCTGAGGGACCTCCTTCTGTCTCTACTCTGAAGGCAGCTTATACTTAGATGACATAAAGAAGCTATGCTGGGATGAAAATGCTTCTATTGGCTGTTTTTTTCTCAAAATAGCCTTTTTTTTCTTTTTAGGAAAAGGAGATGTGTTTGGAGATGTGTTCTGGAAGGAAGCCACGCTTGCGCAGTCCTGTGCCAATGTCAGGGCCTTAACCTACTGTGACCTGCATGTGATTAAGCGGGACGCTCTGCAGAAAGTGCTAGAATTCTACACAGCTTTCTCTCACTCCTTCTCGAGAAACCTCATCCTCACGTACAATCTGAGGAAAAGAGTAAGTGAATGCTTCTAGGATTTGTTGATGCAGTGTTGGGTCACTGTCTTGACTGGAAAATAGTCACTTGAAAGCCAGAGATAAGGACTTGGTTGAGCTGTCTTTGTTGCCTGATTCACACATTGTGGAGAAGTATAGAAAAGTGACTGCCTTTGGTAGAGGTGAGGAAGGTGTGGGTCCATGCTCTGAAGAGGGGAGGTGGGGTTTATGGTTTTGATTTTTTGTTATGGTCTTCTTCTGATGACATCTAAGCCCTAGGTTGTTTTAAGGATGCACAAAGCATAGGGGCTGTCAGTCTTTGATTATCTGGATATGTACCTTCCAAAGATAAACTGCTATCTCTATGGTGATTGTGGTTTGCAGTGGGGCGTGATTGTTGTTAACAGGTTGGTAATGCAATGAAAAGAGATGAGAAAATGATTTAATCAGGTCCAGGAAATATAGAAGTTATGAAATTTGATATCTCAGAGGATTTTTTTTTATAACTGCCAACTCAACTGGTTTGGAAAATGATTAACAATGCATGAGCCAGACAATTTTTCATCTGAAGCACTTTCTTTAAATCTCAAATCATCCGAATTGCTCCATTGATCTCAGCAAGTATTAAACTATTTGTCTTGTATCCTTTTGATTTTCATCCTCACTGGTTCCCATGCATTTCATCCTGTTTTCTCTTAGTTAAATCAGCCACAGGATAGCTAGCCCACAGAGGCAGGGGGAGAAGACAAAGAATCGTGTTGAGTGATGGTTATGAGAAGTCAAAAGCAGGTGGCAAGATTGGTTTGGTTTGTAGGATGCCCAATTTCACATCATCATCAATCATTTCCTTTTTGTTTAGCCATGTGTAATAGCACTGGACCCGGACAATCAGAGACTAGTTTAGTGCTGTTTGCCATCAACCAGCATCTCCTGACTCCTCATCCCATTCTTATCTTGGCCACTCACTGGTTATATGAGCTCAGGCAACATGACCTCTTGGGGCCTCAGTTTCTCTATCTGTAAAATGAATGGATTGGTCTAGATGGTCACAAGATCCCTTCACACTCCGGCATTCTTTTAGAAAGTCACTGAAAATATCAGAGCTGGAAGAGGCCTTAGAGATCATGCCCGCCAATGGCCTCGTTTTACAGATAAGGAAAAAGAAGACATTTTAGTCTGCTCTCTGGCTTGTCTTCAGCTATGATGACAGAAAACAACTGAATTAAAAAATCAGAGCCGCGCTGTATGTATAGCTGCCATGACCCTTGTGCTCAGGGGTCCCTAGTTTTCCAAGTTCTCAATTTCAGTGACAGATACAAGATCATAAGATGTGGCAGAGAAAGGGACTTGGTGGCACAGTGGGTGGAGTGCTGGACCTGGAGTCAGGAAGACTTGAGTTCAAAGCCAGACTTCGATCCTGGACAAGTCACCTAATCTCTGCCTGCGTCAGTTTTTCCAACTGTGAAATGGGGATATAATAGCACTTACCTCACAGGGTTTTTGTAAGGATCAAATGAGACATTTGTAAAGTACTTAGTACAGTCCCTAGTATACAGTAGGTGCTTAATGAAAGCTTGTTTCCTTCCAAACCTATCATTTTTCCTTCCTTTCCTTCTTTCCTCAGAAAACAAAAAAAAACTAAGGACCAGAGGGGAAAAAAATATCTTGCCTTTCATCAGCTTCTGGCTTTGTTTTATGGACCTGAAATATATATTACTTCTTAGTGCCTCAGTGTGTGTGTGTGTGTGTGTGTGTGTGTGTGTGTGTGTGTGTGTGTGTGTTGGAACAGGGTTTCTCTAGCTCACCCAAGCTGGAACTACTCATAGGCCAATCTCCCTGCTGGTTGGCATGGAATCTGGCCCGCTCAGTTTCCATCCTGGGCTGGTTCACTCTTCTCTAGGCAGCCTGGTAGCCTCCTGCTCCCAGAGATTCCCAATATCGATGCCAGACCTAATGAGGACATCAGATCAGCTTTAGCCCGTAGCTTTAGCTCCGCTCAGAACCCCTGAGCTCCAAACAGTCCACCAGCCTCAGCCTTCCTGGTAGCAGGGATTACAGGCCTGTGCCAGCATGCCTGGCTTTAGAGGCTTATTGTTAATTGACTAAAGGATCCACCTTTCCTACACTATGCTTTATTCCTAGCTTACCTGCTTAAAAGTCAAAGAATCTCTTTGGCCAAGGTTTGCAGTGATTTTGCTTTTGTGGCAATCTCTTAGTTACTGTGATTCCAGATTTGAATTATATATTTCCTGAGACTCACCAAGGGGATTACTGAGTTAGAGCACAGCCCTTACATGTTTTATGGCAGTGAAGATGGAGGTGACTTGGAGAGGGGGATGGTGTCTTTATGCTTCAGCATCCTTTCCTGATGCAGGGGAGTGAAGGACATTTGCTGGTGGGGCTTTTGCATAGGGCTCTTTAGTCAAGTGGCTTGGCTCTTTTGTGGGGCAGGGCTGGGATGGGATGGGGAGTATGTATTCCTTCTTTTTGTGAAAGCAAGTTGATTGCAATCAGAGTTCAATGTTGCTGAGAACACAGGTGGAAAAACACACAGTTCAGGTCGCCCAGGGGAAGCATAGTCATTGTGGATGGCCTGCAGATCAAGTTCATCTATTTTCAAATAGTAATTTCAGAATGTTTTGCTTAGCATGAAATAATCAACTTGCAAATGGATCAAGTGAAATACAAGTGAGATCTTCTATCAAAAGTCACGTTATTCATTCGTGTCAGTTGTGTCCGACTCTCCATGACCCCATTTGGGGTTTTCTTGGCAGAGGTACTAGAGTGGTTTGCCATTGCCTTCTCCAGCTCATTCTACAGATGGGGAAACTAAGGCAAACAGGGTTAAGTGACTTGCCGAGGGTTATACAGCTACCAAGTGTCTGAGGCTAGAAACAACTCTAGGCCCCATGCTCTATGCCCTGTGATGCCACCTAGCCGCCAGAAGGGACCTTAGATGTCCTCATTTTGTGAATTAGGAAACTGAACTATGAGAGGTTGCCCAATGTTACATAGATAGGAGGTGTCAGAAGTAGAGTTTGAACTCAGGGCCTTCTTCTCCAAAGACAGATGTCCCTGCTTTACATTTGCCTGTCATATGTGCCTTCTTTTTAGGAAATAAGAACTTGCCATTTTCTGCCTTGCTGCTGTAGTTTCTTATCATGACCCTCTGAGAATTAATTTGTAGTTATACAGGGCATGGAAGATGAGAACATTACATGCATGAATTACTCTTATAGCTATTTTTCTCCTGGCAAAGTGAAGTGTATTCTTATAGCTGTTTGTATCTTGGCCAAATTAAGTGCATTCTTTGCAAAGACGCCTGAGAACACAGTGCTTTCTGTTTTACTTTGGTAGATGTATTTTACAAAGGAGCTGGTGTGTTTGTTCATTGGCATTATGGACCACATGTGCCCCGAACCAGAGGCTTTTATTTTTCTTTGCAAATGATGCATTTCATTCTATCATGTCAAGAAGCTTAACAAATGAAGAGAAGGCTGGTCCTTAAGGACACGCTTACCTGGAGAGGCAGGCACCCTTCAGAATGTGAATGCTGGGAATGGGAAAATCTCATGGCAGTCATTTGTCTCTCCACCCACTGCTGCATGGGAGCCTGCTCAGCTGTGCTCCAGCTCTGATTCAGGATAGATAATTTTGAGTGGTCATTAGCAACAGATTGCCTTGTTACTACATATAGGTCATTGCTTACAGAGGGAAACTGGGATGCCCTAATGCTCCTGGGAAAAGTACTAGCATCTTGACCCTCAACTTTGGGACATTGGCAAGGTCGAGGTCATTATCATATTTTTGCTTTGGCTGTGACAAGTCCCTTGACCAAAATCCTTTGAAGAGGGACAGACTGAGGCAATTTGATAACTTAGATAAAATTGCCACAGAGTCAATAGACTATGTTTGGGAAAGAACATAAGTTCCTCCTCTCCCCACCCATCCTATAGCATAAAATAGCCAATGAAGGGGAATTAGAGCCCTGGATAATCCAAAACAGATGGAAGCATGAGCTGTTAGTCCCTGGTTTTTCCATTCTATGTATGTGCTTTCCATTGGTCTTTTTCTCTTTGTGAGAAATGATCCAACGAAGATTTATTAAGAGCTTACTATGTGCAAAATTCTATGCTAAGTCGTAGGGATTCAAAGACATAAAGAAAACACTTTTCAGGAAGTTTACATTTCCTGTTGACATCAGGGCATTGCACTCATAGCACCTGTAGGAGCTTGGGACTCATTCTGCCAACCCTGTTTGCATTGATAGGTTGAGTCTTTAGAGCTTGACTTCATCTCCTCGTCAGGGTTCTAGGGTTTAGCCTAGAGGTAGTAGTAGGTTCTTTTAATGCATAGTAATTCCAGTTCACTTAATATAATTTACAAAAATTAAAGTATCAAAAAAATAAAAAAATTAAAGTATCAATTAAAAGTTAAGTATCATCATGTACAGAACACTAAACTTGTGTACATTTTTCAGTTGGTCAATGGCTAGACCCCTTTGCTGGTAGGCAACATTAGCATCCTCTTATTCACCTCTGCTTGTCACATCTTGGGGCCATCCTACTGTTGCCCTCATTTGCCTTACCAATAGCTCTGTCAGAGTATCATAAAGTGAACTCTTTTTTTTTCATCATTGTCTTTATCATTTATCTCCCCTTTAGTTTCATTCTAAATGTTGCTCAGCTTCCTAGATCCTGGGAGGTTGGTTCCTTCTGCCTCAGTAATGAGAGTTTGGAATTTTTCCCCCACTAAAGTCATTTGGATGGTGCAGGAGATGTACCATAACTAGAGGATGGATGGCAGTCAAAAGACTGGGCCATTAATAACAGTCAGCTTGTTCACTAATTGTCATCTAGCTAATTGGTAGGGCGGTTCTCAGCTCTCTACTTTTAGCCAGTATCTGTTGTGTATTTGGACGCCTCTCACTGTTGGTTTTTTTAAATTAATTTGGGTCAGGGTTGTTTTAGAAGGTAAGTGGGCTCAATCTCAAGGCTTCTTTCAAGAAAGACATCATATGATTTAGGGATTACTTATTTCCTAAAGGTGAGATTTGACATAGTGAGTCATCTTGGATATGTACATTTTCAGTATACTTCAATCAAAGGGAATTTTAATTTGGTAAAGATAATACCAAATATTTGGAAAAAGCATTATCCATACATAGAATGGGCCAACATTTCAATCCTAAGCTTCCTCACAACCTATAACAAATTCATGCAGAAGAGTGGGAACCTTTGGGGAAATGAAAGGCTTGGTTCTAAATAAAAGCCCTCAGAAATATCATCCTTCTTCTTCAATTAAAAAAAAGAGTTTCTGTTATGAAATGGTCTTCACAAAGTCTGTCTTTCATGTCATCTATAGTAACGGCAGCAGTAGAATTGAAATACCAAATCCAAAGACTGTCAACCTTTAACAATGCACTAGGAAATACTTGACCACATGTTCAGGAAGGACAGAGATAGGTCACTATCAAGTTCCTCCTGATTCGCAAAGGATACAGGCAAAGGCATCATGTGTATGTTTTCTTTTTTTCCCTTTTTTTCTTTTTTTAATTTCTTTTTTATTTTTAGTTTACAACACTCAGTTCCACAAGTTTTTGACTTCTACATTTTCTCTCCCTCCCTCTCCTCCGCTCTCCCCACCTCAAGATGGCATGTAATCCGATATAGGTTCTGCATATACCCTCACATTAAGCTTATTTACATAATAGTGTGTGTGTATGTTTACACTGATTCCTCGAGCATGCTCAGATGTTTGTACCCTAGACTTCCATGATAATCCTGGTATCAAGGAACAAGTGTTATACAAGCTATATAAAGTTCCCTTGTAATAGTGAGATTAATATTGTTATTATCATTAATAATAATAATAACTAACATTTTTATTATGCTTAAAGGTTTGCAAAGCACTTCACAAATATTATCTCATTTTATGCTAGCAACAGTCCTGGGAGGTGTGTTAAATACTGCTAATCTCATTTATAGTTGAGGAAACAGACATGGAGAGCTTAAGTAAGTTTTTCCAGTTCATGTAACTACCAAGTATCCAAGTCGGGATTTGAATTCAGGCCTTTCTGACCATGTCCAGCACCATCTAGTTGCCTCATGATCTGGGAAAAACCTGAGAGAATCAACTGGCTAATCTAATCCCTTCTTTTTTATAGATGAGAAAAGTTAAGTGACTTTCCCCACAAGTAGTAAGTATCAAAGGTGAGTTTTGGACCCAGATTCTTTGTCCACAAAGTCAGAATTATTCCATACAGCTTTTGTAATTTGGGAAGGAAAATGCTGTATCTCCTACCAAGAAACAGGAAACTGGTGATTTATTGGAGAAGCAGCATTTGAAGTGGGATGTCATGAAGGAAACTCTCCTACTTCTCAGGGAAACCTAAAACCTTATTTTAACTTCTGTATCTGTGGACAATCCAAGTTCATAATTGATCATAAGTGAGGTGCTTTATAATAAGGGTTTAAAGTGTTTCCTGATGCTTTTCCCACTTAAAATACTTAGGATTCTGATATCCTACTTTGTCCATACTGGAGAAAGCAGGTAGAGGGGTGGGTCATGGTTTGGCCTAAAATTATTACCTGTCCTGGGAACTCCAAGGGCCAATCAGGTGCCTAAAAATGAAAAAGAGGAAGAAGCCAACCTGGACAGTATTCAGAATGAATCATTTGGCAGTCTACATGTGAGCACTATGAGGGTCGCAGCACACTGGCCTGTTAATCAGAGTGCCTTTGTGAAGAATGGGATCTGCCAAACTAATCCCTGATCTAATTTCCTCCAGTGATAAAGCAGAGAGAGTAGTAGCTTTGGAGGTGTGAAGAGGAGTTAGGGGGAGGAGAAGGATCATTTATCTTGACTTTATCCAGAGGATAGTCTCATAGACTAGGCGTAGAATACGAAACTTGGAGTCAGGAAAACCAGTTTTAGACCCCACCTCTGAAACTTATTAGCTGCATGACTGTGGGCAAGTTATTTAATCTCTTTGGGGCTCAGTTTTCTCATCTGTTAAGTGGAAAAAATAATACTTATAGATGACTTATAGGGTTGTTGAAAGGTTCAAGTTATTTATGATGTACATAAAGTTCTTTTCAATCTTGAAAGTGCTATATAAATGCCAGTGACTATTAATATGCCTCCCCATAACAACTCAGACAATGTGGCCTAGCTAGGCAGCTTGGTGGCATACTAATGGAGTGTTGTACCTGAAGGTAGAAAATCCTATGTTACAGTCTAGAGCAGGGGTAGGGAACCTGCAGCCTTGAGGCCACATGTGGCCCTGTAGGTCCTCAAGTGTGGCCCTTTGACTGAATCCAAACTTCATAGAACAAATCCCCTTAATAAAAGTATTTGTTATATAAGACTTGGACTCTGTCAAAAAGGCCGCACCAGAGGACCTAGAAGCCACGTGTGGCCTCGAGACTGCAGGTTCCCTGCCCCTGACCTAGGCTCACACAGTTACTAGCTGTCTGACCCTGAGCAAGTTGCTTAACCTCTGCCTCCCTCAGTTTTCTCATCTATAGAATGGAGATCATAACAACACCTACCTGCCAGGGTTGTTATGATGATAAAATGAGATAATATTTTAAAGCTCTGTATAAATCTTAAAAGCACTCTATAAATTCTAACTATTATTAGTTCCAAATCCTGTTAGTCTAATATACTCTTTTTGGGAAAGTTATACTCCTAGGTTCAGTTGTCTGGACTGGGCAGTTAATTCACTGGATTTCAGTGTGATGTAATGAACCAAAGGTAAAAGTTGTGTAACATTATGAGCAAGTTACCTTTACCCTTTTCTTCAGTCATGGACCGTACCCCTCCACCCCAGTCCTGACCAACACAGGCTCTCACAGAACCTCGGAATGTAATATCTAGAAGGGACTTTAGAGGTGATATTATTCAACTGCCTCATGTTAGAGGTAAGTCCTAGAGAGGTAAAGGGATTTGCACAGAGCTAGAGTGGCAGAGCCCATTAGAGTATAATACCTTTGAAGGCAGGGACCATTTTCCTTTTATCTTTGTATCCCCAGGCGTAATGCCTGGCACATGGCAGGCTCTTTAAAAAATGCTTGTTGATTGAATAGAACTCAAGGCTCCTAGCTTCTAAACCAATCCTCTTCCCACTGCACCATGAACCCTTGCCCGTGTTGGGCCATCATTCTCATGGGCAACTGAATGGGTGAGAATAGGTGGCTCAGTATATTCATCTCCATTAGAAGCAAAGCAATTCAAACAAGGTTGGGCCAGATGCATTTCTATCATTTAGCAAGGTCCTGTTATTACTCATTATCAATGGCATTCTTTCAACTTGCGTTTCATTTTGTGACCTGAGTATCTGTCTTATCCCAACCTTGGTCATCATTTCTCTGTAATCGAGAAGCACAGGGCAGCAGACGGGGGCATAAGCTTTCAGATAATTTTATTATGGGCACTGACTTAGCTTTTGCTCCATGGGATTGGAGAGAAAGCATTCAAGCCAGAGTCCTTGCCAAGTAAGTAGGGGTCAAGTGATTATCCAGTGGGATCATATCCCAAATGTTATTTAATTTGTACTTGACTTTGTGAGAGAGGAGCTGAAACGTCTGCGTCTTTGTTAGGTTAGTATGGAGTTGGTTTTCACTGTAATATGCTGAGCATGATTGACTCAGGCTATATTTAGACAGAAACCTTTGACCTTTCTACTTTAGAAGGCAGTTCTAGTGTGAGTTGCTCTCCCTCAATTTTACTCAACACATTTTTGTAACCCTTGTATCAGATGTGCCCTGTTGACACCCACTTTGAAGGACTTCTCACTTCTCTGGCTTGTTGTCCTTACCCAGATAATCTGGCGTCCTTTGGGGCAAAGTCATTAACTCTCCTATTTTCCATTTACACCCTTTTACAATCTGCCTCTAAACTATATTTCCAGACATTTCATATTAACCTTTTACAGTATTTTATAATACAATCATTTACAAATAATATTATGTACAGCACTTAGCACAGTGCCAAGAACACAGTAGGCGCTATATAAATGCTCATTCTCTTCTCCCCCTTACTTCACCCAAAGCACGACCAAACTAGCTTGCTTGATGTTTCCTGTACTCAACATTTGATCTCCCACCTCCATACCTTTGCATGAGATGTGCCCCATATCTAGAATGCTGTCCTGCCCGACCTCAGCCTCCTTCGCTTCCTTCAAAGCATATTTCTCATCCTGATCTCCACAGTTTTTCGCATTCTTCACCTCTTGAAATTTCTTTGTAATTTAAGTTGTATATATCTCCTATTGACTTGTCTATGTATATATTCCCACCCTACTCCCATAGAATCAAAACTCTTTGAGGACAGTACCTGCTTTATTTTTATCTTTATCTCCAAGGTACACTTGGCAAGCATTGTAAATGCTCGTCCGGTTGAATTACAAATATACCTGCCCATATGGCTTAAAACATGAATAGATTTACTTAGTGTTTCAGAGTAATTTATAGGTTTCATTAGAGATCAGAGAAAATAGAAATACTACCAGTCAGTCACCTTTCTCCCACAATCTTCGCTGTTGTTGTTCAGTGGTTTTCAGCCATGTCTGACTCTTTGTGACCCCATTTTGGATTTTCTTGTCAGAGATACTAGAGTGGTTTGCCATTTCCTTGTCTAGCTCATTTTACAAATGAGGAAACTGAGGCAATGTTAAATGACTTTTCACAAAGTCTAGTAAATTAGGGCAGATTTGAACTCAGGAAGATGAATCATTCTGACTTCAGGCCCGGCCCTCTATCCACTGTGCCACCTAGCTGCCCCGAATCTTACACAGACTGAATCATTTACAGTGCTGACAGCTAGGGATCTGATACAGGGTCCCCGTGGTTTTTTCTCTCCCTGTGCTTGGGAGATTCTCCTCTTGCCTATTTGAACACTCGCCCATAGGCCTGCAGGTTTACACTGATCAACCCATTCTATCCTTTGCTGCTTTCAACTCAAATGATGCCTCATGCACAGCTCGGTGAAGAGGCAAGGACAGGGAGTCATGATGTGCCCCAGGACGACAGTGTACTGGGAAAGATGGATTTATCACCTGGGCTAGGTAGCAAGGAAAGCTTGTCAAGCGCTGGGCATTGTGTTAGGTTTGCCATACATACAAAAGTAAATGAGACCAGAGTCCTTATCCTCACAGAACACACAGAACCGGTAGGGAAGATCATGTTTCTAAGAGAGAACAAAGCAAATAATTCTCTTCTCTGCAATCTTTTTGTCATCCCAGAGAGCACCTTTTATACCATAATCACCCAGTGGACCCACTGGGGTCAGCTTCTTCTCTGCCTTTGATTTATTTAAAGAACCTTTTATCTTTGTCTTCCAACTCCATTATAACTGCTCCTCGAGTCATTTTGTGTCCTGTCATTTCCCATTTCTAGCTCAACTGCCATATAGTATAGGCAACCTTAGTCCAACTTGAGCATTCTTTTATTTTTCCAAATATGCCTCATTTTTTCATAGGGCACATTTTGGTTAATACTATTTTGTCAGCTATCCAAGTTTTGATCAAAAACCACTCTATGGAGCAGACATTTTCCCAGGACCTTCAAGAAGATACATATAAATAGCTTCAAGACTTCCTATAGGATATATACTTTTTGCGTAACTAATTTCATCTTTTTCAATGAATGTGTGTGTGTATATATATATGTACATGTATATATATATACAATATATACACACATATGTGCAGATATATGTGTACACATATACATATATATGTATGTGTGTTTTACACACACACACACACACACACACACACATATATATATATATATGTATATATATGATGGTTTCTTCCTCTAAACTTGGGCAGCCCTGAGATGGTTTTGTTTTTATTTATGTATTCCACTAAAATATAAAAATTAATATTGGAGAGATCATTTTCACATAGTGATTTCCCCTTAGCTATTTCGTATACCAGTTTATGCCCATTACAGAGAATCAAGTAAAATCTATTTCCATTCCTTGTGGGCTTAAAAATGACTTGTTTCCAGGAAAAAGGTCATATATCTCACCCCAAATTCTCATCTTCTAAAGGTTTCTGCCAACACATGGAAAACTGAAATTCCCATTACTGTTATCTGACTCAATTTGTTCAATATTTCCAGCTCAGTCTCATAATCATATAACTATTGACTCTGAGAGCTCCAATGGTAAGGATCCTGGAATTCATTCAGTCTAGTCTCTTCCTCAGAGCAGGAATCCCTTGACAACATCCCTAACAAGTTGTCTTCTAACCTCTCTTTGAAAATTGTTCAGTTAGGCTATCGTATTATAGTATAGGAATATATCGTACCTTTATGTCTCTATCGTGTATGTGTATGTGTCTTTGGTCTCAACATGTGGTTTAATTACAGTGGAAAACTCTTAGTATGGAACTTCTTCAGTGGGAATTCCGGCAATCATTGCTGATAGTTGATCTGTTTGTAGATTTTTAGAGAGGAATCTGGGGCACTGAGAGGTTAAGTGATTTGCCCAGGCCATGTGTCATAGGCAGGACCTGGACTGTGTCCAGTATGTGTGATCAGCAGGATTTGAACTAATGTCTTCCTGACTACAAGACTGGCTTTTTGGTCACTTATGACACAGGGACTATGAGAGAACTTTTACTGAATTTTTCTTACAAGTATGAAATTTCCACCTTCAGAGATTTGCTTATCCAATAAGATTTCATAACATTATTAGACATATTTCCCCTCATGTGCAAAAGCTGTCCTCTGTCCACTCCCTTCTTTATCTTCCCCTTCTTTCCTCCACAGCTGGTTGCCTGGTAGCAATGAAGCCCATGAATTATCCTTTTTTTCCATCAGTCTCTGAGATGCCTGTTCTGTCAAGCTCTTTCCTTGCTGCCAAGCTTTCTTTTTTTTATTTATACGTATTATTTTATTTTCATTTTTTTAAATTTATTTTTAATATGTTTAGTTTTCAGCATTGATTTTCACAGGCGTTTGAATTACAGATTTTCTCCCCATTTCCACCCCCCC
>JAQQSZ010002385.1:0-14772 GCA_028646595.1 Phalanger gymnotis | reverse complement strand
TTTCGACTTCTTCCATGGCCTGAGACCAGTTCATGTTTTTCTTGGAGGCTTTTGTTGTAGGCTTTTTGACTTTGTTGATTTCTTCTGGCTGTATGTTTTGGTCTTCTTTGTCACCAAAGAAGGATTCCAAAGTCTGAGACTGAATCTGGGTGCGTTTTCACTGCCTGGCCATGTTCCCAGCCAACTTACTTAACCCTTGAGTTTTTTTCAACGGGGTATGACTGCTTGTAGACTAAAGAGTTCTATGTTCCAAGCCTGGGGGGATGTGCCAGCTCTGCCACACCAGCACTCCTCCTTCCCCAAGAACCCCCAACCCTGACTAGACTTAGATCTTCAGCAGGCTCTTCACTCCTGCTCTGATCCGCCACTTAATTCATCCCACCAGGTGGGCCTGAGGCAAGAAGCAACTGCAGCTGTAGTTCTGTAGCTGCACCACCTTTGCTGCCCCTGAGGTGGGTGGCCGAACCACGAACTCTATGACCCTGTCCCCTTCAGCTTTTCCCACTAACCTTCTCTGTTTTCTTTGGTGTTTGTGGGTTGAGAAGTCTGGTAATTGCCACAGCTCACTGATTCAGGGTGCTAGGGCACACTCTGCCAGGCTCCTGGTCTGGTTGGTCCTGCCGCAGCCCACACTGGGCTCTGCTCCCCTCTGCTCACAGCTCTTTGCACTATAGACCTCACCCAGCAACCATCCAGGCTGTCCTGGGCTGGAGCCCTGCTTCCCTCTGCTATTTTGTGGGTTCTGCAGTTCTAGAATTGGTTCAGAGCCATTTTTATAGGTTTTTAGAGGGAGTTGGCGGGGAGCTCTTGCTAGTCCCTGCTTTCCAGCCGCCATCTTGGCTCAGCCCCTGTGCTTCCTCTATTCTAAGGGGAACTTTCTGAAGGTAGAGACTGTGTGCTGGGTTTTTTTTTTTGCTCTTTTTTTGGTATCCTAAATGTTTCCGTGTTTCCATCAGTGGCTGGTATATAATGAGTACTTAATAAATGCCTTTTGACTTGACAACAGTTGAGTAGAGAAGGTAACACCATTACTGTAAAAAGCTACATATAGTATGCCATATTTCACCACATAAACATCACATCCTGGTGTGTGTGTGTGTGTGCGTGCGTGTGTGTGCTGCGTTTTTGGTTTGTTTGGTTTTTTTTCAATCCAAAAATCAGTTTATAACCTTTCATTGCCTAATCGTTGCATGGTATAATTCTCTTCCTCACACTGCTTAAAAGATAAACAGAGCAGCAACTCACCAGTGCCATATGGATATGCCTTTATCTCTCCTGCATTGCTAGCCCTGAGGTTAGAATTCTCAGCCTATTATTCACTTTTAACATATATTCGTGAGTATTCCATTCATTCTAATCTTGCACCTAAGACAGTTTAGTAACAAGTGATTTTTAAATAATATCAGCTCAAAAATTTTTTAAGCTTCACATAATGGTCTCACTTTTTTGCACAAAATCAACGAGGATTATGCAGCAAAATACGGTAAGCTAATATAAGGTTGAGCTTTGGTGTAGTACAAAGTACATGTATGTCATTTGATCAACTACCCAGTGTTTATTTTATTTATTTTTTTGGAGGGGTAAGGCAGGGCAATTGGGGTCAAGTGACTTACCCAAGGTCACACAGCCAGTAAGTGTGTCAAGTGTCTGAGGCTGTGTTTGAGCTCAGGTCCTCTTGACTCCAAGACAGGTGCTCTACTCACTGCACCACTGAGCCATTCCCACCAAGCATTTATTCAGCACTTAGTACGTACGAGGCACTCGATAGCCTACTAGGGGGTGAAAAGAACAGGCAAAAACACTATCTGCCTTCAAGAGGCTTGAAATTCCGAGAGGGAAGCTTAGATTCTAAAATGAGTATACAAATAAGAATTATGGTTTTCTCTTAGTTTTACGATCTGTTGCTTTTCCCCAAAAAGGAGCAAGTAGCTTTGAAACATCTTATCCCTTCCTGCATTATAATGTGGCTTTTTTTTTCTTTCTTTAACAGAGGTAGTCATTAGTTACAGATATGGTCTTCCTTTGATAACTCTGACTTTGCCATCAAGACAGGAGCGCTGCTGTTTTACAGTCAAACCCATGTTAACCACGGTTGGTTCATTCCTCGAAGACATCCAGAATGAGGACAGAGGTATTAAAAGTGCAACTGTCTTCACCACAGGTATTACTCCCATGTCTTCTCCTCGCTCCCTGCCTCCCAAGCTTAATTTTGGTTCTCTGCTTTTCCACAGAGGAAACAAAAGCTGGGGGAGGGGGGGGGTGCTTATTCCAAACCTTTTGCATTATCATCATCACACCTTAAATATTTTCCTTTTTCTAAGCAAAGTAATTTCTCTATACAGGGATTATAACAAAAAACAGTGTAAGTGTAGGCACCTAGGATCTTAAGTCTAGAGCTGTCTAATTCAATTCCCTCTTAGAAATGAAGAAACCAAAAAAAAAAAAGGAAAAAAAAAAGAAATGAAGAAATCAAGATCTATGGAGATTAAGCGACTGTCCTAAGTTCACATAGTTGCCTTCTTTATTAGAATGTAAGCTCCCTGAGGGTGGGGCAAGCCTGAAAGGCAAGATTTGAAATGAGGCTCTTAGACTGCACAGCCATTTCCCTAAATCTGCCCAAAAGGACCATGATGCAAGTTTCAATTACTAAATAGATTTGGCCTGCATATTATTCCAGTGAAAAATCTCATGACGATGTGTGGTGGTAGCGCCATCCAGTAGTTTATAAACTGAGTGACAATATTTGAATCATTAGAAAATAAAACAAGTTTTCACTGATTAAATAAAGTCTTTGGCACAGAAACAAAATGCAGACTCAGTTATTAATCTTTTCTGTGTTTTAACTACAATACAATCTATTTTCAACCAAAAAAGGTGCATGGTCAGGAAATACACACATGCGCGCGCACACACACACACATTTACACACATGTATGAAGACATGTATACATATATATGTATATTTACACATGTACACATATATATACACATACACACACATATAAAATCTCAGAAGGGCAGGGCTGGTGGTTAACTCTTGTAAAATGAGTCCTTTTTATATGTATGATGGAAGAATGACCTGCCTTATCAGGAAGATCTGCATTCAAATCCCATCATCTCTAAATTTGCCTAAATTTTTACCCTGTATCCCTCTCTTCCTTCCTCCTAAAGAGCCAACCCTTTTAATGACAGAAGAGGAAGAAAATTCAGCAAAATCAATCAATACATTGAAAATATTCGATGTTCTTCAAGTTACATTTTAATTTGATATGGGTTTGGACTAAAGGCAGACTCCTCATTGGCGCCTTCATTTTCTTGAAGAGGAAAAATAATTTTAAAAAATGTATCGTTGGCCCCCTAAAAGAGCTTTTTTCGGATTTCACTGCTCACACAGTACTTTTAGCAGATAGGGTAATACACTCCATAAATCATATGCAAATTATTCCTTTCTAGTAGTGAGATCATTTTGAAAGGGCTGTTGGAAGTCATTTAAATGGAAATGTTTTTAAATGTCACTTGCAAAGTCAGATGAAAAGATTAGGGCATCACGTTTTTGGTGTTTTTTTTTTTTAAGGCTCTCTGCCTCTGTATTTAATTTGTGCTTGAAATTGGTGTTTTGAGCCTACTGCACTTTTTTTTTTTTTACCCATTGTGTGGGTTGACAGTTGAGTAAGTTGGCAGTTCACAGGTATTATAATCTCCCCCAAAGCAGACAAACAGGAAATCAGACAGTCCAAAAGGAGGCAGGTGCAGACTTGACTTTTACTGGCTCCTTGAAAGAGTAAAACATAGGCAGTAAAGGGGCAGATGACTGGAATGTTTTAAAAGTAGCTTCCTTCCATCATTGCACACATCCTTATGAGTCTTTTTGAAATAACTTTCTTGGCTCTCTATTTTCCTTCAGTCAAGTTGATGATGACCTTATATTCTGCTAACCTTTCACTAAGTATTACTTTAACAGGTTAGACCCTTGCAGTTGATAAAGAGGGTGGAGAAACTTCAGAAGATCTTTTTTCATTGTTTAATAAAGGTGCTAGCTATTTTTTTTAAAAACCACACTTGGTTCATCCACCTGGATGGGTTGGTTTCACCTCTTAATAGAGAGTAGTTGGAGTAGCAGATATCTGAGGTCCCATCAAGCTCTGATCATAGGATCAGAGACAAAAGTGACTATAAGGGCCATCAAGTCTACCCCCTACATTTTATTGATGAGAAAATTGAAGTTCAGAAAGGTTTAAAGTGACTTGGCCAAAGGTTTAAAGTGAACTCAAGTCTTCTTGGCCCCAAGTTCGGCATCTTCTCCACTATACCACATTGCCCGTCACGTAAGGAAACGTGCCAAGCACGGAGGTCTTCCAAGCAAACGAAACATTCCTTCTGAAATGAACCCTTGAGATTTTGAAGTTCCCCATATAATAGAACCTTTCCTGTCTCTCATGCTTAGTCAGCACCTCTCCTTTGGGTTGGTTTTCCTCATCTGACATTCTTAAACACAGATCTTGGCTGAGAATGAAAAGTCCACTTTGGACAAGGTCAGCAGTGTTGGATGGGATGTGAAAACAACATTCTCAGTATCGATTACAAAAGGTAATTAAGAGTGTCAGATTAATTTATTTTACTCTCTGTGTACCTATTATGGAGAACCCATAAAAATAAATTTGCGAGCTGGAAAATCGATTTTGCTTTCTCATTCAAGGAGCTGGTTTTTAAATCTTTCTCTTCTACAGATGGGAGCAGTATTCCAACTTCCACCCCCATGGAAATTTTGCTTATGAATGATTTTAAACTGATGATAAATGACATGACGTATGATGTTCAGTGTCCTAGGAAAGGTAAGAAGAAGCCATGAGCATCCAGAAATCTTTATTTTTACCTTGAGTTTGGGGGACTTGGGGTACAGGTGGTTCGGGTTCATCAAGTGATCAGGAAGTCTTGGAAGAATCCATATTTTTAGAACTTTCAGCCAGTTACATATAAAATGGTTTCCAAATATTAGTTCCTCCCTGTTCTCCCTCCCCAATCCCACATCTGTAAAACCTGTCTCATCCATGTTAGCTTTGAAAGCCTAGGCTTTGACTCTTGCCTACTATTTCCAACAGTAATCCAGTTGGGTGAGGATGGTCAGAATTCTCTTGGATTTCCTTCCTCCCCTTTAAATTGCAGCTCAGATATCACTTCTCTAAGAAAGTATTCCCTTTAATCCCAGTGTAACCTGTGCTTTCCTTCCTCCAGAGATTTGTTTGTTTGTTTCTGTACTTAATATGTGTTTACATTGATTCTCACATTAAGTGATCTCCTGGAACAGTGAGAACACATCTCATCAGTATACTTGGCCTCCGAGTGTTTATATTATGTCTATATAGTAAATATTCACTAAATATTTGTTAGCCAACCAAGAAAGTGACTTAACTCGTGGGTTTGAGACCTCTCCTGGCTATGAATGCTGTCACCTCTGCTATCTAGCACCAGCTCTTTGGCTTCCTCATCCCAACATAGCCATCAAAATGACACATCTCTTTTGTACATGTGTGGATGGATGTACTTTTGGAGGAGGTATTTGAATTTGCTTTTTTTCTCCCCTTAAAAAATTGATATATTCAATTTAATATAACAAGCATTTATTAAGCCCTATTATAGGTGCCTAAAAGTTAATTAAAAATTCCCTACCCATATTTTTAATTTGGCCATTCATACAGCTCCCCAAATGCCTTTTCATTGCTATATACTTGTTATCCTAGCTTTTTTTTTAATTGAATGAAGACCAAAATACAACAGGAGAAAAAAGATATGTGTTATCTTCACACTGTTTTATTTCTGAATATATCTCCCCTTCTCCCCACTTTACCCAGTGAGATGTTTCTTCTCACAAAGAATGATGGAAGAGAAAATTAAACCAGCCAACATACTATATGCTGTGGTAGGTGAAAGATGAAATAATTGAGGCAATAAAGATTCAGTCTTCCAAGCATATTGATTTATTAAGCAATGCATGGCAGTTACCCAATAAACCAGGACCAGACCTCCTCAGATTAGACCTGGATCCCCAAAACAGAGGGGGACAGACTTTTATACATTAAAAACAATCAAATAAGGCCAAATGATTAATAAAATAAGATCAAATAAATAAAACAACCAGGACACAACATTAGATAATCTGATTACTAATTGGAGAAAAGATTAGGGACTTTCTAATTTGGGAAGGGTTAAGTGACTTGCCCAGGGTCACACAGCTAGTAAATATCCAAATGTAGATGTGAATTCAGAAAGATGAGTCTTCCTGACTCCAAGCCTGGCTCTCAATATCTGCCTGATCTTTTATGTTACAAGGGGGTTTTCCTTCGTTCAGGGAAGAGAGAATGAGAGGGGAAGAGAGAATGAGAGGGGAAGAGAGAATGTATATGCTTTATTTGTTATAAAGCTTTCTCCCCCAATGAGGCAAGAGAAAACATTAACTAAAAAATGCTAAAAAAAAAAAAAATTTAAAAATAGAACTATATGTAATGGTGAGTGTCCTTGGTATTTAAAATTTGAATGAAAATATATGATTTTATGAGAGGTAGAACTAAGAACTAAGAAGTAAATAAAAACATCTTCATTTGTTTTAAGAGGTGGGGAAAGGAAGGGAGAAAGGAGAAATGTATTTGGAAATGGAGATGATATAAAAGCAGAGTCGCCTTAAATACCTGTCCAGGAGTTGGGACAGTTCAGCTGGCAAGGAACTGGGGCTGGCAGAGACACAATAGAAACTGGCTGCCTGGATTGTCAGTATATGTCAGGCCTTCCTTGATTGGGATCGCTATTGTGTCTTTTCTCAGAAAAACTGAGCAGCGAGCACACCACCAACATGGATGACATCAAGTCCTTGGTACAGAGGCTCTTTACCGCCCTGCACGTGGAGGAGCATCAGGTCAGGAAAGAACGCAGTTTACTAGAGAAGATTGAGGAGCTGAAGGAACAGCTGCAGCCCCTGGAGGAGGTGGGTAATGGGTCATCCATTCAGGAAGGGGCCCGGGAAGCCCCTGGCTGTCCTCTCTGGACAGTGAGAGGGACTGTTCCAAAGGAGCATCAGAATTCACAGAGAAGGCCCTGCCTTGCCTTGGGCACCGTCTTTGCTAAGCCGGGTGAGACCTGGGAGCCAAGAAACCATTTCCAAAGCTAGTCAGTCCGTATAGTTCTGGGGCTCTGAGTATGGTACCACAGGGGCTCAATCCAACAACGGTATCAAAACCCAAGAATCCTGTTTCCCTCAGTTGTCTCCACACCTGTCAAAATCCCCTGGCACAAAGTAAGCAGTATATAAATGCTAGCAATGATAATATTATTATTATAATTGTTTTTATTAAATGTTTTTTACTGACGGGGGATATAAAGTAAGACAGTCTTCAACCTCAAGGAGCTTGGAGACCAGTAAGGTAATACAATAACAGATAAATATAGATAAGGTAATACAACATGGTAACAGATAAATACAGAATATATATAAAATACATAGAAAATGATGGGGGTGGGGAGTGGTAGTTACAACTGAAGGAATTGGGAAAGGCCTCTTAAGGAAGATGGCACCTGAGCTCGGTCACAAAGAGCTCAACCAAGAGGTTGAGGTGAGGAGAGATGGCATTCCAGGTGGAGGGCTCAGCCTCTGCAAAGGCATGGAGTGAGGAGATGGGAAGCCTTAAGTATAATAGATATAATATAGATAATATTATCCATTTAATAAACTTTGCCATCTTGAATATTAGTTTTGTTGTAATGCTCCTCACTCCCTGTTTTGGCCAAAGTTCAGCAAAAGGACATTTAAGTACATTTGGCCTGACATTTAAGTACATTTGGCCTGGTGATCTCTTCAGATGGCTCGATTTAAATGCAGCCTTGATCATGCCATTGTTCATATCGGTATATGGTATATACTCTTTAAGTGACAGAAATGTTCTCACAGTTGTCTGTAAGAGGAATAATATTCCAAATGCATTGACTAGGGGTGGATAGAAAGGTGGAAAAATCACTCTTTAAAACCATTGCTTTAATGCATCCATTTGGAAATGTTTTGTCTGCGTTTCTGTATTTCCATTTTCCTAGGATCCTAGAAGGGATGTCAGACGCCAGGTGTCCTTTACATTAGGTTTGTCTTAATTGAGCTGGCCTGGGATTGTGGAGTTCCCTTTGGAAGAGGATATAGTGACAGCATGGTTTAGCCCAGAGGGGCCCTCAGAACTGTCAAATTAACACGAAACTGGGAAATGTTCAACAAAATAAATAACAGTACAACACAACATAGACAATGTTAATTTGAAGCTGTCTAAGTCAGCGTGCCACCCACAGGGATCTATATTTGAGTTTGACACCCCGGCTGTACTGGATAGAGGGGTAGCCTCAGTGTCAAGGACAGCCCAGATCTTGGCCGACTCTGCCATATACTGGCTGTGCCAGGCACAAATCTGGATCCAGATGTTATAGAACAAGTCTAGATTTGGTCAAAAGGCTGCACTTACGGACCCAGAAGGTGCAGGTTCCCCACACCTGTGCTAGGGATACAAAAAATGGCCAGAGACAGAGCCCGCCCTCAAGGAGATTGCAATCTAACGGGCAAGTACCTTCACTCCTCAGCTCTTCAGCCAGCCCTCTTAAGACAAGTCGGGGTACAGGTATTCTGCATTAGTAGAGGGCATTTCCTCACCAGGAGTTCCTTAGAATGTATTTACTCTGAAGGCATCATTAAGAATTCTTAGTGCAAACTCCTTAGACCGTGAAAGAAATATATGAGAACCATTGCCCTACACCAATAAAATCACGAGTCTGGGCCAGAAAAGGGCAGATGTTGCAGTTTTAAGTACATTAATCAGGTGTGGTTTTTTTTTTTCCTTCCTCAGCTGAAAGCTAAAATTGAAGCTGGCTCAGAGGCCAAAACCAACAGACTCTTGTGGACTGGCCTGGCCTTGATGTCTACTCAGGGTGGAATCCTGGCGTGGCTCACGTGGTGGGTGTACTCCTGGGACATCATGGAACCTGTGACCTACTTCATCACTTTTGGCAGCTCCATGACCTTCTTTGCTTACTTCCTCCTCACTCGACAGGTGCGTCTCTCGATAGGATATGGCCAAGAAAGACCATTCTTGTAAATTATCTAAATCACTGACTGCTCGATTCAGTAGTCTGATAGGCTTATTAATATTTCATCCCTTCATACTTTAACAGGCAGCGAGGTAGCAAAGGGATAGAGAACCAGACCAGGAGTCAGGAAGACCTGAGTTTGAACCCAGCCTTAGACATTTACTAGCTGTGCGATCCTGGGCAAGTCACTTAACCACGGCATGCCTCAGTTTCCTAATCTGCAAAATGGGGATAATAATAGCACTCCCCCCCAGGGTTGTTAGGAGGATCAAATGAGGTATTCATAAAGCATATTACAAAACTTAAAATACTATATAAAGCCTAGCTGGTAGTAGTAGTTGTAATTGTGGTAGTAGTAGTGGTGGTGGTAATGATGATAGTAGTAGTTGTTATTGTAATCGTGGTGGTAGTAGTAATAGCTGTTGTGATTGTGGTGGTGGTGATTATTGTGGTGGTGGTGGTGGTAGTAGTGGTATTAGTGGTGATGGTGTTAGTGGTGGTAGCTGGCAAAGTGGTGGTGGTGATGGTGGCAGTGGTGGTAGTGTTAGTGGTAGTAGTGGTGACGGTGGTAATAATACTACAAAATTTTAATGTAAAAAAACTAACTACAAGCAATCCCGTTAGCTAAGGGACCATGCTTGTATAGGAAGAGAGCACCCATTCCGGTCCTGAAGGTCAAATTTAATTCCAGTTCTTTTCTCTACTCCTCCATTTGACAATAAAATTGAATAGGGGTAGGTGGAGCATAAGGTCAGGAGTACTGCATCTCGGGGCAGCTAGGTGGTGCAGCGAGTAGAGCACCGGCCCTGGAGTCAGGAGGACCTGAGATCAAATGTGGCCTCAGACACTTGTGACACATGTGCTAGCTGTGTGACCTTGGGCAAGTCACTTAACCCCAATTGCCCTGCCTTCCCCCCTCAAAAAAAAATGCATCTGGAGTCTCAAAAACTGGGTTCAAATCCCTGTTCTGCTCACACCCTGAGTGATCTTGGAGAATTCAGTTAATCCCTTCGGACTTCAGTGTCATCTGTAAAATGACGGGCTTGCGCTAGGTGAGCTCTGCGGTCTCTTCCACTTTGAAATGCCACAGCAATAATGAAGCTGTTTGGCCAGAATCTCTTTTTCAAAGAGAGCTGGCTTCTTTTCCCAAGTATGCCTTGGAAAGTAGCGTATAGAGTGGCATAGATCCGGAATGATGCCAGATGCTGCATCCTCATATTTCACCAAAGTGGAGAATTTCTACCATTTTAGGGACATCATCAGGCCGTGACTTAGATCCCGGCAGTTGTCTCAGGTTAAGTGATTTGCCCTATTAAGTTTCAGAGGCAGAATTTGAACACAGATCCTTCCAACTCCCAAGCTCTGCGTTCTTTCCAGTAATCCATGTTGCTTTACGTGTTAGCTTAAAAATGCCATATTCAACACAAATTGAGTATTTTCTCTTTCTTGGTTATCTTTATTAAGTAAAATATTAGAGTCAGAAGTATATTAAAATTATGGGGGGGGGATTTCTTTTTTTTTAATTAGGATTATTCTTACTCCCTCATCAAGAACCGGCAATTCCTCTATTTCTTCCACAAAAGACTGAAGAAGAAGGATTTTGATGTGCAACAATATAACAAGTTAAAAGAGGATCTTGAAGAGGTATCTTTAAATTCCAAGTATCTATAGCTACATTCTCAAAGCCAGACTTGTATTTGTGATGGCTTGCCTCGGTCTCGTCCAGTCATTGGCTTTCCAGTTACAAAATTTCCTCCCAGATGGGGAGGGTTGTTTTTTTCCCCATTTTAAAAAGATGCATGCTGAAATATGAAATGGGGCCCCAAACCAGTTTATCTTCCTTCCAGGTTTTTGTCTTAAAATTTTGTATTTACTCATGTTTTGTGGCCTTCATAGAGATATGAATAGCTTACATTTATGATTTACATAAAATATATATTGTCTATAATATACAACTATATTATATATAAATATATCTGTATTCATGTATTTATACTTTACAGTGTGTTTCCTTACATTAGGGTTCTATTGGTGTAGACCCCCTATACTGTAACTCTCTCACATGGGATGTTAGCTGGCCATGTAGTTACTCTCTGGGCTGGCTTACTCATCCCATTCTGCCCCTATACAGACAGGACTGAGTTCTCAGACAAGGACTACCACCACATAGTTCTATTTATACTTTCACAGAATCCTACGAGTAACTGTTTTGCAAGAAGATACGCCCCCTACTCACTGCTAGAGGTCTTGAGCCCTCACTGGTGTGCTCCATTTATACAAAACCAGCCACTTGCAGTGATGAAAACCACTAGATCCTAAACACAACCATCTATTTGACAATAAAATAAAAGCAATAATAACACTTAGAACATACTAAGCAAATTCAGGAATAATCAGTAAACCACAGTTGATACATAGACCTGAGTCATATTTTACTGTCAGTGTCTGGGGGAGGAGTGGGCACACACTTGCTTATTAACACGAGTGAGGAATTCTCATATGCTCAAGATAACTCACACCTGTGGTCTTGATGACATCAGTCCTTTCAGGCAATAACATGAAGGATCTTCTCTGCTAACAGCTCTTAATACTGCCTCTTACCACTCTTCTGATAGGCAGATCCTATCTCAAAATCAGGAAGAACTGACCAGCTCTTTTAAATCACAATCACCCCTAGAAGGGTGTTGAGGAAGTGTTACGCTGCTGTGTTGGCTAGCAGAGACCTCCCAAGCTCATCAAACTGGCTCTTTAAAACAAAAGATTAAGGCAGGGCAAATGTACACTTTATAGGAAAAAGACAACAATAAAGAGTTTAAACAGATGCATCCTAGTCCTAGAAAGGTAGGAATTGTACTTCCTGCTTTGTGATAAAAGATATTTTTTTTAAACTAGAGCTGTGGTTTCATTGGTATAGGGAACTCTCAATGAGTCAGCTTCTTCTACCAATGTAAACCAACACTGGTTCTACAGTTTAAGAGCGCATAGCCTGGGACGCAAAGTGACTGGCCCAGGGTCACAAATCCAGAATGTATCAACCTAGGCCTTCCAGACTTAAAAGCCTTATACCATGGGGCCTTCCAGGACTAATATTAAACCAAAAAGTATGACCCTCTGTAGAGGGCAGATTTCAAGTCAAATAAACATTTCTTAAGCACTGCCCAGGTGCCACCCACTGCGTATTTCCAGGATAGTAAAAGAGGGACAAATAGAAGGAGGGAAAATGAAGCCCTTTAAAGCTCCCCGGGTTTCTAGGTTCCTTGGTTTTATAGCAGCAAAATCCCCTGATGCCAATTATACAAATAAAGAATTCAGGATAAACTGGGCACATAACTAAACATAGCCAAAGAAAAGTATGCATCAAGACGTGCCATTGTCCCAACACAGGGGAAGAGCCATTGAGTTTGCCCAAGAATTCCTTGAAACGGGTACATGCCGCACACATGGCAGATTACTGATGTGTTTCTGATTCTATCTTTTCTGTCTTTCACTTTGTTAGGCCGAAGAGTCTCTCCAGCGTCTGCGCCAGCCTCTCCACTTACGGTTACCAATCCAGGAAATCAAAGAGAAGAATTAATGTCTGCTTTTATTATTTTATGAATGTTTATTAGATTGTCTTGGGAACTGGATGTTCAATGAATCTGTTATGATAGATTTGAATGTTTCAATAAGGAAGAAATAAACTTTTTTTAGTTAATGAAGTTTTTCTTGGAAGGCAGAAATATTCTGAGATCTATTATAATGAATGCTGCAACCCTCTGACTGAATCCAAACTTCAAAGAACAGATCCCCTTAATAAAAGGTTTTCTTCTGTAAGACTTGGACTCAGTCCAAAGGCCACACCCAAGGATCTAGAAGGCCACATGTGGCCTCCGCAGGTTCCCCACCGCTGTTCTGGTCCAACTCCTTCATTTTCCAGATAAGGAGAGAGACCCAGAGAGATAAATGACTTTGCCCAGGATCACTTTAGGGCTAACTTGCTTGGAAAATAATAATAGTGGAATAGCAAGAAAATATCAGTAATTATCATCTATATACCTGTTTTCCCAATCTCTGCAAAAACTTTGAGATTTTTCTCTATGCATGGTGTGTCAAAGACATCCATGATGGAAGGTCCAAGAAGAGACTAGATAGTAAGTGATATGCTTTCAGCATCCTCTATCTTTTTAGTCATGTATCTTACTGAAAGGTAGAGAATAAATAACTATGGGATATTCCTAAAGTCTGGACACATAGGAAGTGTGGAGTTATTGCATCGAGTTCACATGAATCTTGCAAAGCGCATCAACCTTTGCATCACAAATGATGGAAATCATATTGAAGATGTTACTTGTTAATATTCCAATTAAGTGTTGTTGAAAAATTTCAATTATTTCATTTCTTGAAAATATGCATTTTTGCCTGTGTGTCCAGACTCACCTCCCCCTACCCCCTCAGTTTTTACTATTTGACTACTTCACAAAATAGATTTGATCAAACAGCAGTGTCACCTTAGAGTTCTTTTTTAAAAATATTTTTATTTATTTAATATTTTTAGTTTTCAGCATTGATTTTCACAAGAGTTTGAATTACAAATTTTCTCCCCATTTCTACCCTCCCCCCCACTCCAAGATGACATATATTCTGATTGCCCTGTTCCCCAGTCAGCCCTCCCTTCTGTCACCCCACTTTCCCCCAATCCCTTTTTCCCTTACTTTCTTATAGGGCAAGATACATTTCTATGCCCCATTACCTGTATGTCTTCTTTCCTAGTTGCATGCAAAAACCTTTTTCTTTTTGAACATCTCCTTTTAAAACTTTGAGCTCCAAATTCTCTCTCCTCTTCCCTCCCCACCCACCCTCCCTAAGAAGGCAAGCAATTTAACATAGGCCACATGTGTATCATTATGTAAAACCCTTCCACAATACTCATGTTGTGAAAGCCTATATTTTGCTCCTTCCTATCCTTATCCCCCTTTATTCAGTTTTCTTCCTTGACCCTGTCGCTTTTTGAAAGTGTTTGCTTTTGACTACCTCCTCCCCCTATCTGCCCTCCCTTCTGTCATCCCCCCCTTTTTATCTCCTTCCTCCTTTCCTGTGGAATAAGATACCCAATTGAGTGTGTATGTTATTCTTTCCTCAGGTCAAATCTGATGACAGCAAGATTCACTCATTCCCCCTCACCTGCCCCCTCTACAACAACAGAACTGCTTTTTCTTGCCACTTTTATGTGAGATAATTTACCCCATTCCATCTCTTCCTTTCTCCCTCTCTCAATATATTCCTCTCATCCCTTAATTTGATTTTTTTTAGATATCATCCCTTCATACTTAACTCATCCTGTGCCCTCTGTCTATATGCATATATGTACGTATATACATATATATATATGTACATTCCCTTCAGCTACACTAATACTGAGGTTTCATGAATTATACACATCATCTTTCCATGTAGGAATGTAAACAAAACAGTTCAACTTTAGTAACTCCCTTGTGATTTCTCTTTCTTGTTTACCTTTTCATGCTTCTCTTGATTCTTGTGTTTGAAAGTCAAATTTTCTATTCAGCTCTGGTCTTTTCACTGAGAAAGCTTGAAAGTCCTCTATTTTATTGAAAATCCATATTTTGCCTTGGAGCATGATACTCAGTTTTGCTGGGTAGGTGATTCTTGGTTTTAATCCTAGCT
>JAQQSZ010002384.1:0-14772 GCA_028646595.1 Phalanger gymnotis | reverse complement strand
GGAAAGAGTCAAGGGAGAAAATTGAATAAAGGGGTATAGGAGAGGAAGGAGCAAAATGTAGTTTGTGGAAGGGTTTTGCATAATGATACACATGTGGCCTATGTTGAATTGCTTGCCTTCTTAGGGAGGGTGGGTGGGGAGGGAAGAGGGGAGAGAATTAGGAACTCAAAATTTTAAAAGCAGATATTCAAAAAAAAGTTTTTGCATGCAACTAGGAAGTAAGATATACAGGCAATGGGGCATAGAAATCTATCTCGCCCTACAAGAAAGTAAAGGAAAAGAGGATGGGGGGGAGTGCGTGACAGAAGTGAGGGCTGACTGGGGAATGGGGCAATCAGAATATATGCCATTTTGGAGTGTGGGGGAGGGTAGAAATGGGGAGAAAATTTGTAATTCAAACTCTTGTGAAAATCAATCCTGAAAACTAAAAATACTAAATAAATAATAATTCTAAAAAAATTTTTAAAAACTAAAAAAAATTTATGCGCAGTAAATATAAATTAAATATATGATAACTGAGGGTAGAAGAAAGGCACTGATGGGAGGCAGGGAAGAGATTAAGTTGAAATTTGAGGAAAGTTAGAGCTGGGCCTTGCTTGAGTATTCACAGGTGAGTCATGTATAATACGCTGGGAAATCAAGGCTAGTCAGAGTGTGAAAGTCTTTAAGAGACAAAAAGAACCATTTGTGCTTGGTCCTGGAGGCCTTAGGGACATTTGTGAGTAGGGAAGTGGCTGCTTCATGAGGTTGGTGCTTTTTGAAGATCACTTTGGCGGGAGTATGGAAGATGGATGTTGGGGAGGCAGGAAATGGAGGCAAGGAGACCAGTTAAGAGGCCACTGCAATAGTGCAGGCGAGAGATGATGAGGGCTTAACTGAGGTACAGACTTCATGATTGGAGAGAAGGGGGTGGCTAGGAGATGTGCTTGCAGGTCCAAATGTGTGGGAGAGTGATGAATTCAAGGTAAATGACAGCAAAGAGGGTGGTGCCTTCGACAGAAAAAGAGAATTTATAAAGAGAAATTGATCTGGGGGAAGATGATCAGTTGTGCCCTTGACATGTTGAGTCTACAAGAGGGAAGCCAAGATAGAGTCTACATTATGTGAGGGCCATTTGAAGGAACTGGGGCATTTACCTTGGAGAAGAGAAAACTCAATAGGAAAGATGAGAGAACATGATTACTCTCTTTGAGTAGGTAAAGGATTGTCTTAAGACACAGAAATCAAATGTGTTCAGCGAAAGCTGCACAGGGCCACCTTGTCGTATGTCAGGGAAAAGTAAACTTTTTGGTATTCAAAGCCCTTCCTCACCTCACCCTCTCCTTCCTTTCCAGGCTTCTCACACCTCACTCCCCACATGTCCAGGTACCCTGACCTCCTGGCCGGGTCCGTTTCTCAGCCTAGGGCATTCTCTCTGGCTGTCTCCAATGCCTGGAATGCTCTCCTTTCTCTGCTCTGACTAAAGGATGCTCTGGCTTCCTTTAAGTCATAACTAAAATTTTGCCTTCTAGTTGAAGCCTTTCCCAACCCTTTACAGCACCTTCTTTCTGTTAATTATTTTCTCTTTACCCTGTATATAGCTTGCTTTGTATATATCTGTTTGCTTTTGGCTTCCCCCTTTAGATTGTGAACTCCTTGAAGGTAGGGGCTGTATTTTGTAGCCTTTTATATCCCCAGTGTTTAACAATGCCTCACGTACAGTAGGCATTTAACAGATGTTGAATGATAGATTTAAAATTAGTGCCACCCAAAGGGATGGCTATGTGGCATAATGGATAGAGTGCTGAGCCTAGAGTCAGGAAGACTTGTCTTCCTGAGTTAAAACTGGACTCAGACCCTTGCAAGCTATATGACCCTGGGCAAGTCACTTAACTCTGTTGCCTCAGTTTTCTCATCTGTAAAATGATCTGGAGAAGGAAATGACAAACCCTTTCAGTGTCTTTGCCAAGAAGGCCCCAAAAGAGGTCATGCAGAGTTGGACACGACTGAAAACAAACATCACTGTCTAATGGTAGAATGTGCTGCCTTGGGAAGCAAGTAGTGTCCCCTAACTGAATCTTTGAGGAGGGAAGGATGGCCATTGATTGGTAGGTATAAGAGGGATTCCTTCCAGGTATGGACCTGACTAGTTGGCCACTGAGGTTCCTTCCAACTCTCAAATTCTGACTTTTGTGATTATTTTAAAAACCTTTTCTCCTGGTGCTACCTGCTATGAACCCTCTCCTCCATACATCCTGGCTGCCTCAGCTCTTCTGGGTGCTGTGATTTAGTTCGTGGCCTTCCAGTCCCATGGAATCCCCACCTATACTGCATCTACCCCATGTCTACCAACCCCCAGACTCAGCCTAAAGTACTCATCATTATCATAGAGCCCACCCTGACCGCCACAGCCTGAAAGGTATCCTTTCCTACTTCAAACTGTCTGCACAATCAATTAAGTGTATAATCCACCAAGTGGATTAGCTTATATTCTGTTTAACTCTTGTATTTTGCTCAGTTTTTAGATATGTATTTATTCTCTTTTTAGGGAAGGTTTTGGGGAACAGAGGCTGTGTCTTTTACTCCTATGTTCCCCCAAAACACCTAACAGAGCATATGACCTAGAATAGAGATGTGGTTAGTATTTACTACTTTGGGGTGGGTTTCTTCTATGTGTGCTCAGTTTTAGGAGTTAGTATTGTTCAGGTTGGGCCTCAGAGAAGGTGAAGGAGGACATCTGGGCATAGGAGGAAGGCTGACCCATAAATTTTAAATTGATGCATTTGTCTTTATATAATATTCATTTTTAGATCTAGCTATCTGTCTGTCTGTCTGTCTATCCATCTATCCAGCCAGCCAGCCAGCCAGCCAGCCATCTATCTTCATCATTCTCTTACACAAAGAATCTTTTTAACAAACATTTAAAGACAGAGAGGGGGAAAAAGCAGTTCAGCAAAGCAGCCCATCAGTTACATCTGATAGTGTATGCACTATTCTGCAACCATAGTTACTCACTTCTGTAATGGAGGGAGGGAAGTGCATTTCATTAAATCTTCTCTAGGGCTAAGTGTTGACTCTGGATTTGAATGGCTTCAATCTGGAAAATGATTGTTACAAACTTGTCCGTTTTAGGCAGCTTCCATGCCTTTATGGCTTTATAAGCACCATGGAAGTGGGCCCTCATTCTGCTAATGCAGATACCAGCCAATACATCCTGTGCACCTCTTCTCTGTACCCTTCCATGTGCCCTCCCTAGAGCATCTTGGCACCCTTTCTCTAGAAAATTCAGCATTCTGATATCTACATGTCTAGATGTGTCTGAAAAAAATGTCTAGACAGGCTGTGCCATTTCCTGATCATTTATTTCCTGGATTATACAACTGCTTATGACCCACACGTGTCTCCCCACTGTCCTTGAGGTCAGAGAACATCTGTAACACAATTTCAGTGATACTAACATAATAAAGCACTTCAAAGACCAGCCTAATTCAGAAACAACCTTGGTGAATGAAATCTGATTTGTGCTGACTTTAGCAGAGCACTCTCATGACTGGAATGGAAAGATAGAGAGAAAGGCTCCTCCCCCTCTCAAGCTGGCCTGATGATCTTTGTTTGAGAGAACTTGAATTAATGGTTATAGGACAGTCCTCCATTCTGCCACGACCCTCTTCGCTTTCTGCAGTCAAGGTGCAAGAATGGTAGAGAAATGGGCACCACATACCCAGAACCACTGCCCTGTGTTTCAACTGCTCACTCCCAAGCATTCATTGAGCTATTGGATTTTTCTAGACCTCTGGACCTCCACTGTTCCACACTAATGCCTCATTGAAGTTTGAATGGGACCCAGTACTGGAAAGGGCTTTCTCAGTCTACACCACATTGGAAAGTTTTCAAATTTGGATTACCGTGTACCATCCAAGGACCAACTCACCTGCTTTCAGAGATATTCTCCACTAGAACAGCCACAAGGCATTTGTTTTTTTTTTCCTCAGGCACAGCAACTTTGGAAGAATATCTACCAAGTCATAGAGGGGCTGTAGTCTGCACTGGTGGAAGGCTGTCTCCTATTAATAAATCAGATATCCACGAAAAATAATCTATAACTTTGTACATCATAAATATCCCCATCGTCTGCCACCAGGAGGTCATAGATCTTGAGCTAAAAATGACCCAGGGCCATCTGGTGCAACTACTTGGTTTTCTTCTTCCTCCTGGCTTTCTTAAGACAGCTCCAATCTCACCTTGTGTAAGAGCCTTTCCTGACTCCCCCAGGCTAAAGCCTTCTTGGAGGATCTCCAATTGACTCCATCTATAGTTTGTAAGGACAGAGTTGTTTACCCCATTAGATTTTGAGTTAGTTGAGGGCAAGAAATTATTGGGGCCTTCCTTTGTGTCTCTAGTGCTTAGCCCAGTGCTAAACACACAGTAGGTACTTAATAAATGCTTTTAACTGTCGATTGACTGAGGCCCAGACAGGGTAAGTGATTTGCCTAAAGTCACTCAGGTAGCAAGTGGCATAGCCCAGATTTGCACTCAGATCCTCTGACTCTAAATAGAATGTTCTTTCCATTGAGCCCCACTTCACTCACTATAATTCCATTTTTTCAGTATTGTCTATATCCTCAATCCTCAGTTGTACTGATTGTGCGACCCAGAGAATGCCACTTAACCCTGAGGATATGGGGGTCTTAGTCGACCTGGAGCTTACTCTGAGTCAATAGTATAATATAGAGAACCCACCAAAAAATGATTCCCTAGTGTCCAGGATTTGTCTGTCTGTCCTCTGCCCAAGTCCAAGCATGCCTGAAGCGTTCTGAATTCTAGGTGACTCATTTTAGGAAGGACATAGCTAAAGTGGAGAATATTCTGAGAAAGCAATCAGGATGGTGAAATCGCTTACAATCAATCGTGCTCTGTTGGAACTGGTAGAAAGACCTGGGCATGCTCAGCTGAGAGAAAAAAGAAGCCCTTGGGGGCTATCTACCATTATTCTTGGGACTTCCATGTGGAAGAGGGAGGATGCGTATTCAGCTTGGTGTTGGAAGACAGAACCAGGGGTAATGGGCAGAAGATGCTAAGAGGCCAGATTGAAGTTTCGATGCTTTCTGATGTTAGAGGTGCCCCAAAGTAGCCTCAGCTGGCTGAGTGTGCCCTCTCCTGAAGTCTGGTGATGGCTACCCATGGGTATCATGAGGGAAGGAAGTCAGATAGGAGACAGGCTAGATGGCTGCTGAGGTCTCTTTCAATACAGGATTTGATGATTCTGTGTGACTGAAATTTGTGTTAAGCAGAAAATTAATTCTTTCTCAGGATCTCGAATCTGAAGGGATTACACTTCAAAAGCTAGTGTATTAGCATGCTGGCCACTTTGGGAATGTTTCCAAGACATTTTAACATCAAAGATGCCCTGCCCTGCAGAGCTGGCACCATATTTTTCCCATGGTTGGTGCAATACTTTTAGCTATTTTTACTCATGTGATGAAGGCCTGCACATTGTTTCCTTGTAGCTGATGCACCTTTGAACTGCTGCTGTTGAGACTGATTCCATGCCCGGGCCCCAAGAGTCCTTCAATAATTCATGTGCCTTTGATGCTACATGAGGGGGCCTGGAGCATGACCTGACAGTAAGTAGCATCATACATAGATGCTGCTACTTTTGACCCTTGGTTGAGCATTAACTTCTGGAGGCAAAGCAGTTCTTATCTCTGTCACCCACAATCCTTTGTTCAGAGGATAATTTTCTTTAAGAAATGGGGAATTTGAAAGAGAGAGAGGAGGAGAGACATGGAAATTAGTCCAATTAGGAACTGCTGTAGAAACATGGGGCTTTCAAATGAAACAGTCCCTAATCCAAGCAACAAAAAAAACCTTTGGTAAATAAATGAAGCGCCCAAGATGTCACTGTCTAATTATGGGGTCGTCCTAATTGACAAGTTTAAATAAACATTCCAGGAGAAGTCTGTACTGTGCAGCACAGATTCATTCATGATTTAACTTAGTGCCATGGCTGGGCTAGAGCCAACAAAGTTCATTGAGATCCCAGATCTCAGAGGCTTCAATTCCATCCTCCTAGGGTTCTTTAGTTACAAACCACACTGGGACATTGAAGCTGCCAAACATCCAGAAGAGAGGAGGAGGGGGCCCAGCCTATTCTCAAATGGATATGGCTGCTTCCCCACGGCTAGTGTTCAGTGACCACAATCCAAGGCATTTCTGCCTCCATTATGCATTGTGTCTAAATCAGTGAATTGGAAGAGGAGGCTATATAGTCTCACCATTTAGCCTGTCATCCAGACATTCAATACCCCTCTTCATTTTGTTCCCCAGAGATTGAGGCTGAAAGAGAAGGATGAGGAGAAGAAGGAATGGACATACAAATGGGATGGACCAGTGGATGGATAGAGAGAAGCTGAAATCCATGACACAGAGAGGGAGCAGCTGAGCCAGCAGAAAACCTAGAAACACATAGCTGAGGCTTTGTTCTTACCCTCATGGGCATGGAGCCCTTTTGTACAGAAGAGAAAATGGTGTTAGCAGAGCCATGTGGAGAGAGGAATTGTATGACTTCAGTGATGTCCAGAGCCTCAGCTTTCACTTAAGCTAAACCATTTGTTTTGTAGATAAGGAAGCTGAGATTCAGAGAAGTGATTTGTCCCAACATCTGGAAACTAACAAGGTCATTATCAGATAAGCTGGGACAAAAACCCACCTAGTTCTTTGATCCAAAGTCTGCTGGGATTTTTTCTTTTACTTTTGCCATTCTTTCACTCTGCTAGTTCCTTCTAACATTGATGGAAGGGAGAAGTCAAGCAAGTCTAGTCCAAACAGACATTCTCCAAAGGGAATGAGCTTCAGGATTATTTTGAGTTAAACTTTGAGAGAAGTAAGGCAGAAAAGAGGCTGGAGTAGCAGAGGTTGGGGTGCTGCAGCCAAAAATATGGGAAACAATGTCCCTGGAAAAGCAGCATCATTGCCTGGAATGGGACATGTCTTTCTGGATTTCGGGCCCATCTCCCACACACATTCCCACAGGTAAATTGTGGGCACCAAGTGGAAAAATGCCCTACTGTTTGCAAAAGGGCTGGATGTCAGAGGGACCCAGATCTAAGCATCTACTTCCCAGTAAAGAGGGCACATTCTTATTCTTTGGAGGCAGCTAGAGAATGATTCCTTAGGGAATGTCTGCCTTTACTCTTTTAGGTGCCACTGGGAGTTCCTTTCCTCACCATGGCTAACTTCAGTTCTCAATCTCTGGAAAACAAAGTACCTTCAGGATTGACTAGGTCCTAGGTAGTCCTAAGTCCACTAGGATGTGGGATGACCAGCCTACACTTACAAGTAGACAAATGGCAAAGAAAACAAGCCCCATTCATTTCCCAAGAGCCTGGCATTTATTGGCACTATGGGGGATGCTGAAGAGTCACAAAACACAGACCAGCAGTAAATGCGAGTGAGGAATCAAAAGGCCCACATGTGATACAGTCATGAGCCACTGAAGGGATAATTAAGCCTTATACCGGGTGGTTTTAATGAAGTTCTATTGAGATGAGACTGTCAGGAAGGCACTTTCATATAGCCCTACACAAATGAATTGCCATCTAGGCTGGAAAGGACAGGCTAAATTGAGCTAAGGGGGCAGAAGAGAGAGAACATTCCAGACCAAAGGATCAATAGGAATGAGGGCACAGAGGTGGGGACAAGCAAGACACGGTCCTTAGACAGGAGATGGCATAGGCTGAACAAGGCTTGGACACCCAGGCAGAGAGTTCAGACTCGCACTAGGACATAGGGAGCTATGGAATGTACCTGACCAAGGGCCTGGCAGGAAGAAGGAAATGTTCAATTCCACAATCAGCCAGACAGTGCTTATTGAGTACCTACCATGTTCATGGTCCTCTGCAAGACACTTATGATGCAAAACTAAGATGAAAACATCCCCCGACTTCAAAAAGTTCCTGATCTCCTGAGATGGAGAAGGGGAGCCACATTCAGGAAGGCATGAGGAACTGAGGACAGGTAGGAGGAGGGTATGGAGGCCTTGCGTTCGTGTCATGAAAGAATTGGGGCTGTTCAGGTTGAAAGAGAGAAGCCCCCGAGAAGCCTCGGGGGCCATGGGAGCTGTCTTCAGGGATCTGAAGGCTGTGACATAGAAGAAGGATTACATTCGTTCACATTGTCTTTGGCCCCAGGGAGCAGAGCTAGGTGTGACATGGAAAATTATGATCTAATTTAATTCACTGACCACTTATGAAGCACTTGTTACATTCCAGGTGCTGAGGACAGAAAGACAAGAATGTAATGTTCCTGACCTCAAGGAGTTTACTTTCTTCTAGAGGGTCTACACAGACAAGCATAGAATAAATTAAGAGAGACAGATTTAGGGTTGATGCAGGAGAAAACTTCCTCCCAATCAGAGCTATCCTAACATGCAGTGGGTTGCCTCAGAAGGCTGTGGGCATCCCCCTCTCAAGCAGAGACCATTTACCAGGGATGCTGAAGGAGCAGGGTGGTCCTCATTCAGTTAAAGGCAGATGCTGAGGCAGGTCTCTTCCAGCTTAGACATGCTATGACTATAGGCATAAATAAATGTCCTCTGGATTTCCAGAGGGGACAAAGCCCTACAGCTTAGGCAGGAGGTTGTGTGTGAGCTAAGCTTTCAAGGAAGCCAGAGATTCTCCAGGGTAGAGGTGAGAAGTGAGAGCATTTAATCCTAAAGGTAAAAGGCGGCATTGGGTGTACTTTCTAGGGGGTTACATGAATAACTCCGCACTTTGGGAAAACCAGCTTGGCAGGTAAATGGGGTGGGTGAACTGGGAAGCAAAGAGGATGGAAACATAGGAATGAATTAGGAGGCATTAGCCCAGATGAAAAGATAACCTATCCTCCAAAGTCTCCTCAGATGCATTAAGAGGGCACAGAGGTTATGTGCAGTAAGATCTGGCAAGAGGTCATTGAACTAAATGAGGTATCAGGTAATGAAGGCCTAGACTCAGGTAATGGCAACGGGGAGACAAGGGATGATTTTACATCACGGAGAGTTCTTGGTTTAATTTCATCCACCCTTTCATCCCATAGCATTGCCCATAAGAACAAGGACCAAGAAGATGAATGATCATAAGATCTTAGGTTTATTTATTTTAAAAATTTATTTTATTTTTTAGTTTATGAAATAAAACAAGAATTTCCATAACATAACATAGTATAATTTTAAAAAGATGGTTGCACATGAAACTGCAAATCTACTATGTGTAACTTGCTATTCCTTTTAAATGTACAACAAAGGAATCACGCAAAATTTTTTTTAGTTTTTAAACTTTTTCTTCCCTCCCCCACCCTAGACATGGCCACCATTAGCAACAAATAGCTACATAAATGGAAAAATCATTCTATATATGCTTATATTTATCTATTATGAACATAGCATCTTTCCTCATATGTCCTTTATAGTTAATTTGAGGATTTATAATCATCAAAATAACTTATTTGCTCAATGCCCAGCAATTTGGAAGGGGCTGAACAAGTACATGATTGTGACAAAATACTACTGTGCTATAAGAAATGATAAGTTCAATGATCTTAGAAAAGCATGGACAGACTTGCATGAAATAATGAAGACTGAAATGAGCAGAACCAAGAGAACATTGTGTACAGTAACAAGAAGATACTGGTTTCCTACCAACTCTGGCTCTTGCTAGCCAGGTGAGCCTGAGCAGTTTTCTTCCCCTATCCATTTGCTCTTACTGTAAGATGGTGGGTTGGACTAGGTGCTTTCTAAGGTTCCTTCCAGCTCTAAATCTAGAATGCTATGCTCCAAGTCTGACGCCTTTGCCCCGAATTTTTCAGAGGAGCAAAGTGAGGAAAAGGGTGGGGAAGTCAGCTGCCTAAGGCTCCCAGGTCTATTTAATTGATGGCAGGAAATATAGGATTCAAAGAGTTTGTGACCTGGGGAAGCCACACCATTAGGGAAAAAAAATGTGTTGGCTGGTCAATATTCTGCATTTACTTAAAAAGCCGGAACCCGTAGTGAGCTGGCTAGAGGAAATCCCCTTAAGGTCAATTTTGTGCGACTGTGCTGATCAAGGTCTTGAAACTACAGTAAAGGACATTTTCCACATAATTCCCAACGAAATTTCAGCCGCTAACCTCTACGTCTGCCCAATCAAGCAACAGCAAGATGGTAAGCGGCTCTGAGGTTCACCCCTTCTTGGTACACTTCCGAGGCATCTGCCTGAATTTCTGAAGGGCATCAGCCACTCGGTAGAAGGGAGGGAAGCAGCAACGCACCTGAATCAGCATGAAAGGGGACCGCGGGCCCTCCCTGAGGACACTGGGGGAGGGAAATAAGCCAGCTCGCTCCTGGCTCCAAAGCTTTGCATTTTAAGTTTGCTTGGGTTTTCAGCGACGAAATCAGCACTAAAACAAATAGCTGTTTACTCTCGCCTGCCCCTTAATTCCTCCATTTAGCTGAAAATAAAGTGGATTTTGATGTTCTTTTGTTTCAAGACAGCAGCCCCGAGAATGACATTAACAATCTATCAGAAGGAGAACGCAGTAATGACTGCGTAGGTGACGGCACATTTATAAAAACCTTCCCAATGTCAAAGCAGCCCCGGCTTTCACCATCCAGACCCAGAAATTCTATATCAATTTCCAAGAAACGCTCATCGGAAATGCACGTCTCCTGCGTGGAAAAGGGAAAACCTTTGTGTCATGTCATTTGCACTCGGAGTGATTGCCAGGGGAGCTGAAGGCGTCTATTAATAAGCTTCCCTGCTGTTTCTGCAGCCAGCGATTTATCACCTTCCCATGCGGCGGGAGGGGGTCGGAGAGGAGGGGGAGGACGCCATCCATTCCAAGGTGGCAATTCTCCTTCCCCAGCCAGCCACTTTAAAAAAGAGTAATTCATACTTAATTAATGCCTGTCTGTTGTGGCATTTAGATCCGTGCGCTCAGGTTCACAATACAAACGGCTGCCCACCAGTATCAGTCTCCCATGGCACAGCTATTAAAACTAGCAATGCACCTCTGCAATTAGGAGTCAGGATTCTCTTCCTCCTTCCCTACCCGCCGCTCCCCCTCCCCCACCCCAAATCTCCCACTTCATTAAATCTCAGGTCCCAGTTTGGGATTACAGAATCTGGTAATTTTAAAATCTTCAAGGATGCAGATTACTCCGATTTGGAGAACAAGTGGGGAGCAATTGTTTACCTGCCCCCTCCCATTAACATTTATGGAGTCCTACAAATATTTTTATAGTGCTGATGGATGGGATACTTAGCCATGTGTTATTAATTTATGAGATCTTTACAAGGCAGCTCAGCTATGAATAATTGAGATATTCGCCAAGCCATGCCAAAGTGTGTTTGTACCAGGCCTGTGTTTCCTAATCTTTCAGATCTGAAATGAATGGCAAAGGGAAATAAATGGATCCATCGCACAGAGAGAAGAGACAGCTTTCTACAAGAGGTACATTCGTCATCATTGGCTACCCCTCCTAACCTCTGTCATCAGTCGCGGGGTGAGGGGGCGGCCAAGAGCAGGGCTTCCCAGAGGACATGGAAGAATTGGGAAGAAACACATTTTGATCCCTGTTCACTTGGGCATCTTCCCTCTCCGTAGAGAAAGAAGAGAAGGGTGGTTTGCTTTGTCTTTACAGTCCTTCGACTTTGTCACATTCCTTGTGATGGAGTCAAACATTTGCCCAAATGTCTTTAGTGTCCTCAAACCTTCCTTATGTAACTTCAAAGTCACAGTGAAAATGCAAATGATTAAATAAAACCATGGTGGTCCTATGCTGACTGAATCTACATAGATGCCAGGCTCATGGGCTGGTGCAGAGAGCACCCAGACTGAGGGGGAGCCCTATCTTGACCTAGTGGAAAGAACCCTGCACTCAGCACCTGGGGACGTGGGTTTATATTTTGGCTCTAACTTACTATGTGACCTTCAGCAAGTGACTGAACTTCTCTGGGTCTCACTTTCCTTCTCTGTAAAATGAGATTGAACCAAATGACCTCTTGGGTCCCTGTCAGCTTGACGGCTCATGATCCTATGACCTACAGCCAATTGCATGCCCTTGTGTAGAGTTATTCAATTCAAAACACTTTTATGAATTACCTGCTATGTGCAAAGCTTTGAGCTGGAAGGAAGTTTTCAAGGGAAAGAATTTTCTTTGTTTATATTACATAATAATGCCCTCCATCCAGCCTCAGACACATTGTAGATGTGTGACCCTAAGTATGTCATTTAATTTGTTTGCCTTAGTTTCATCAACCGTAAAATGGGGATAATAACAGCACCTACCTCCCAGTGTTGTGAGGATCATAACTGCAAATCATTTAGCATAGCTCCCAGCACATAGGGGGTGCTCTAGAAACATTAGCTAGTATTTAGCATATGCATAGGGATAAAGACTAGACCTGCTGTGTGGTTGGCAAGAAAATCTCAAGTGAGCAAATCTCCTCTTCTGTTTCATGTCAGCACCCCCTCTGCAGCTTAAAATCTCCGTGAACCCGTCTGAAAGCATCATAAGCTTAAAAGCCTTGCCCTGAGTCATGGAGAGCAGCAACACAGATACAAGGTATGGCAGGAGAGAGGCAAAGGAGACATGGGCCCTGAGTCGTAGAGAACAGGTAACAGAAGTAGGAGGCAAGACGCCTTTAGTTGAGGTGGGGTTCGCAGCAGCTTCATGGAAGAGCACTTGAGGCTTGAAAGAAGGAGGAGGCACCTGGACTGAGCCTTGAAGGAAGAAGGGGCTTTGGAAAAGCAGAGATGAGAAGGGAGGAGAGCCTGGGGGAGTCCCAAAGTGGCATCCTTGATGCTACTCAGTGAGAGGCACCAAGGCATTCACTCTACTTTCTAGCTGCTGGTGTGAATAATTCCTGTGTGTCTAATCTTAGGGCTTTGGGAGTAGCTTACACATCAGCCCACAAGCTATCCCTTCAAATCTTTACCTGTTGGAATACTGGACTGGGTGATCCACTGGTCAGAAACACGATACCAATAACAGTTATTCTGATTATTCAAAGTACATTACAAATATTATCTCACTTCCCCACTCAACTCTGCCAGTTTGGTGCTATTACTATTTCTATTTTAAAGATGAGGAAACTGAGGCAAATAGAAGTTAAGTGACTTGTCCAAGGTCACACAGCTACTGTCCAAAATAAAATTTGAGCTCAAGGTCTTCTTGACTCCAGGTCCTGTCTCTGTTCCCTGCACTGCTTAGCTGTCCCAAGTTTGCCATTGCTGGGATGCTCTTGAGATCTGTATCTGGAAACCACATGCTGTATGGGGAACATCCAACCCATGTCTCTGCTCTGTAGGGTGACTTGGAATTCCAGGGTACTTTTTCCCAAATAATAAGGGGACAAAGGGAAGAATCAGTTTTTAAACACCTATTACAGGTCACACACTTTACAAATATTATCTTACTTGACCCTCACAACAACCCTGTGAGGTTGGTGCTATTATAACCTCATTTTATAGTTGAGGAAGTTGAAATAGACAGAAGATGAGGAAATATGGGAGGCCCAGAATGAAACTTGGGTCTTTCTGGTCCTAGGCCCAGAACTGTATCCAATATACCACCTTGCTTTTTCATGATTCTCCAGGTCACCTCCCAGGTGACATTGGTGCCCCTGCTTCCCCTCCTTACCCTTTTAGTTCTGACTGCAAACATTTGGTCTTTATCTACTCAGGGATGAAAGAAACCTGAATGGGGTCTTTGCTCTTAGTTGGTTTCCCTTTTCTCCTTAAATCCAAAGGATTCATTCTTTTAAAAAAGACTGGTTTTCGTTTCTAAATCTCTGTTGATTCCTATAGGCTCAGCGCCTGCCAAGTGAGTGTGAATTAACACAGCTCCTCGGAAGGGTGGAGCTCATGAGCAGATTTTGGTCACTTGACATGAGTTCTCATTGTTCTTAGTCTCCTGCCCCATTGGCAGGTTCTTCTTCCTCTGAAGCTCTCTAATGCCCACATGGATGTGGCCAGGTGTTCTGGCCTCCCTGCTCCCAGCAGCTGTGGGTGGGCTTGCTCTCTCTAGGTCCCTAAATCGTGGACTGCACATGTCTTCTCTCCAAGTCTCCCTGTTGTTTTCTGGCCATGCAAGACCAAGAACCTCCACCAAGGTAGATCCTTTATTCTAGATTTGAGTGTGAGGTTTTCTCTTTTGTCTCCACTCCTGCTGACCACTGGAAGGTCTCAGTTACTCTGCACCCTGTGGCAGGATTACCCACAATGGCAGCCAGGTGGCTTCTTCCATGTCCTCTTATCTATATTCCCTAAAGGAGAGAACCTTTTTCATTTGAAGGGAGAGGAGCTGGTCCCAGAAATGACTATTGTAATGTACAGTGTCAATCTATTCAAACAATTATTCTCTCTCTGCCCGTCACACATTTGTTATCTAAGCGAATACGGATTCACTCCAATCACAACCTACAACCAATGCATACTATGGATTTTTTGTGCTCAAAGCAAGCATCATAAATTACAACTGGAGTGGTTTCTTCTGAGGGAGGGGGACTGCCACTAAGTGAGGCTGCATAGACCCTAATGTCTACACTGGCACTGAGGCTCCAATTGCTGAGGCCTCTATTCTGTGATGAAGGTACAAGAGAGAAGAGGGCAGAATCTCTACATCGATGGCCCCATCTGTGTTGGTAAGCAAAATGGGCTCCTTAGCACTTAGTTCAACAAGTGCCCTTGAAGAGTTTGGCTTTTGTTTGCTTTGAGTAATTCAGCTATTTCACTGAATCGTACTAAGTGCTAAGTCCCAGGCCCAAACCCCTATTA
>JAQQSZ010002383.1:0-14773 GCA_028646595.1 Phalanger gymnotis | reverse complement strand
CTTTAGCAAGTCATTGACTTGTTTTTCATGGTTTTCTCTCATCCCTTCTCATTTCTTTTCTCAACTTTTCCTCTACTTCTCTAACTTGCTTTTCCAAATCCTTTTTGAGCTCTTCCATGGCCTGAGACCAGTTCTTGTTTTTCTTGGAGGCTTTCGCTGTAGGCTCTTTGACTTTGTTGACTTCTTCTGGATGTATGTTTTGGTCTTCTTTGTCATCAAAGAAAGATTCCAAAGTCTGAGACTGAATCTGGGTGCATTTTTGCTGCCTGGGCATGTCCCCAGCCAATTACTTGACCCTTGAGTTTTTCAGTGGTGTATGACTGCTTGTAGAGTAAAGAGAACTATGTTCCAAGCTTGGGGGGTTGTGCCAGCTCTGCCACACCAGCACTCCTCCTTCCCCAAGAACCCCCAGCCTGGACTGGACTTAGATCTTCAGCAGGCTCTACACTCCTGCTCTGATCAGCCACTTAATTCCTCCCACCAGGTGGGCCTGGGGCTGGAAGCAACTGCAGCTGTAGTACTGTAGCTGCCTCACCTCCAGTGCCCCCTGGGGCAGTGGTTGAACTGCGAACTCCTTCCACTCTCCTCAGCTTTTCCCACTAACCTCTGTTGTCTTTGGTTATTGTGGGCTGAGAAGTCTGGTAACTGCTGCAGCTCACTGATTCAGGGCACTAGAGCCCGCTCCCCCTGGCTCCTGGTCTAGTTGGTCCACACCACCCTTGCTGGGCTCTGCTCCGCTCCCCTCCACTCCCAGCTCCATGTGGGATAGACCTTACCCAGAGACCATCCAGGTTGTCTTGGTCTAGAGCCCTGCTTTCCTTCGATATTTTGTGGGTTCTGCAGTTCTTCCCTGTTACCTTTGGTGTGTGTGGGTTGAGAAGTCTGGCAACTGCCACAGCTCACTGATTCAGTGCGCTAGGGCCTGCTCTGTCCAGCTCCTGGTCTGGTTGATCCATGCTGCCCATGCTGGGCTCTGCTCTGCTCCCAGCTCCGTGCATGAAAGACATCACCCAGAAACCATCCAAGCTGTCCTGGGCTGGAGCCCTGCTTCCTTCTGCTATTTTGTGGGTTCTGCAGTTCTAGAATTGGTTCAGAGCCATTTTTATATGTTTTTGGAGAAACTTGGTGGGGAGCTCACACTAGTCCCTGCTTTCCAGCTGCCATGTTGGCTCTGCCCCTTCAGAGCTACTTCTATGCCACCACAAGCTCTGCCATACCAGTGTTCTTCCTCCTCCAAGAGCCACCAACCAGGAGTGTGACACAGATCCAAGCAGGGCAAAGCAAGAGAACCCTACCTCTGTGCCAGGAAAGTGCTCTATGCATTCCTGCTCTGCTCTGCCACTTGATTCCTCCCGCGATGTGGGCCAGGAGTGTGGAAGTATCTACAGGAGCTTCCTGCTGCTGCTGCACCTGGGACTGCCCCCGGGGGGCTGGGGCCAGACCCACACTTCTCTCTCCCAGATCCAGCAGTTTTCCCACTGACCTACTACATGATCTTTGGCATTCGTGGGTTGAGAAGTCTGGTAACTTCTACAGCTCATTGACTCCTGACCCTGAGGGCTGGCTTACAGCAATCTCCTCTGTGCTGGTCTGTCGTGGCATGGCCCATGCTGGGCTTTGCTCCGCTCCTAACATGGTGTGATAGACCCTTCCTAATAACCACCTAGCCTGTCCTGGGCTGGAGACTTTCTTCCCTCTGTGGATTCTGTAGTTCTAGAATTTGTTTAGAGCCATTTTTTACAGGTGTTTGGAGGGATTTGGTGGAGGGATTAAACGAGTGCCTGTTTTCCAGCTGCCATCTTGGCTCTGCCCCCTGTGATTGCATTTCCAATACAATATTAAATAATAGTGGTAGTAATGTACATCATTATTTCATTCCTGATTTTTTGGGCTATTAGTTTATCTTCAAAGATATATTTCTTTACCCAGCTTATTGTGCATATATATTCTTCTTTTTTGAACCAGTTCAGATGAAAGTGAGATTCAAGTATTTCCTACTGCCCTCTCCGTTTTCTTTTTCAATCTAAAAATACTTTCTTTTGCACTTCTTTTATTTGAGGCAATTCTTCCATTTTTCCTTTCTCTCTTTTTCCCAGTGCATTCTTCTTTTTCACTCATTCATTTTTTATATAATCCTAAAATGATCAATTCACTCCTATGCCCTCTGTCTATGTAGCTTCCTTCTAACTTCCCTAACAATGGTAAAGTCCTTAGGAGTTATATGCATCATCTTCCAATATAGAAATATAAACAATAAATTGTCTGCAGTTATCCTAAATGGAGTTATTCTTTCTTTTACTTCATGTTGGATTGTGTTGGTAATATGTAGAAATGCTGATGATTTATGTAGAATTATTTTATATCCTGCAACTTCGCTAAAGTTGTTGTTTTAACTAATTTTAACTAATTTCTGGGGTTCTCTAATTCAGATATGGCTGAACAAGTTGAATATGATAGTGATGGAATACTGTTGTGCTGTAGGAAATGATGAGCTGGATGATTTCAGAAAAACCTGTGAAGACTTAAATGAACTGATACAAAGTAAAGTGAGCAGAATGATGAAAATATTATATACAGTAATAGCACTATTATAAGAATGATCAACTGTGAAAGACTTAGCTACTTTGATCAAGGCAGTGACCTAAGAGAATTCCAAAAGATCCATGACAAAATATGCTATCTACTTCCACAAATCAAACTGATGAACTCAGAGTATAGATTGAAGCATATGTTTTCACTTTGTTTCTTTTGTTTTTATTTTTACAACATGACTAACATAGAAATATTTTGCACAACCTCACATATACAATTGATATGATGTTTCTTGCCTTCTCAATGAATGGAGGATGGCGTAAAAGGCAGGAGAGAATTTGAACTCAAAATTTTAAGAAGTAAATTCTAAATATTAAATTAAAAATTGAAAAAAAAACATCATTTCTTGACCTCTTAGAAGATACATAATAAACTTTTATCATGTTTCAGATGAGAAAACAAAGGCTAAGGGAGCTGGAGTTATTGACTTATATTCCCATAGCCAGGGTGTGGCATAACCAGGACTTTAATCGAGGTCTGCTGATTCCCAATTGAGCGCATGTTTCATTAGGCTACATTTTCTTCACGATTGCTGTCTAATCACTGGCATTATTTTCCCTTCTCCCAATCTTGAAATCCAGAAGTCCCTGAAGAACAAGAAGTCCAACTAGCTCTTTGAACACGGGCAGCAGTCTGCTTTGTTTAATGAGCTCCCAATGGATGTAAAGTCTTTTGGATTTTAGTTGGTCCCCTCAGATGACACATCCTAAAGCTATAGCTCATTCTTATCTTCAACTTCACCTCCTCCCTACTTCTTTTCAACTATAAGAGATAGTGTCTGCCATAAGTTTCTCCTGTCAACAAGCTGGTTTGTTTCTGCATTTTGCTGATCACTGGTTTCTTACCTTCTCATTTTCTATCATAATCTGGCTTCTACAAGTCAGAGATTATTATTAGATCTTCTACATGCTTCTTTGTGTCAGATTGAAAAACCAAAGTGCATAGTTCTATCATATGTAATACAAAAATATTCAATTTCTATAGTGCCCAAAATGATTCCTTGATTTATATTTTTTCCAAGTTGTTGTACAACAATTTACTGCAGAAATGTGGCCTTCAATAAATACTCTTGCCTCTTAGTTATTTTTGAAGAGTCGGTTAAGTTTCCCAGCTACTATTCTCATGCATATTTTATGTCCCTTTTCATGTCCCTTTCAGAGGAGAAAATGTCTAGATGTAAAAATGGTAGTATCATATGCACAAAGACGCGTATAGTCATTATCTTCATCATCATCATCATATTAGGCAGATAGATTGACAGACCTTCGTTGAAATCAGATAGGCTGGCCATAAATAAACATAGAGACATCATACATATACACACATATGTGCATATATGCGTGAATACATGCATATATAAATACTCTTATTCATTCATGTTTGTTAGATCAATAAATCTGATGGAGGTTGAGAACAGGCTAGATTGCCTTTTGAAAGTTGCATAATTCCTTTTTTTTTAACCTCAAGCTTCTTTCTGAAAGAATGGTCAATCTTTTTAATTCTAACATAATTCTGGTGTTGTATAGCTGCAACTGTTAGAACACAACACTCTCTGAGGAATTGAAATTGATTAAGGTATTTCTAGAGATCATTGTTAAAATACCTTATGCCATGAGAAAAATATTTCCTCTGTAGCTGTGCATTAGTAATTCAGTGTCGGTGGTAAAGTGGAAGAGCATAGATTCATGTTTTTATTAAAAGAAAAAATGAAAAATATTTGGTATTGCCAGGTTTGCTCTGAATTCCCACCACATCAGTAAGGATGTCTCCTCCCCAAGTAAAGCATTAAGCTACCTAACACTACTAAAACTTGAGTTCTTTGACACATTTGAAATTTTCAGTCAATGTCTTTTGTTGCAGCGGTCTATTCTGATATCTCGTTGTGGCATGGATATGACCCTGTGATGATGAAGGCTTTGATAAAGGGGTACAAACTCTAGTAGGCCCTCCGAATATTGAAAGGCTTTGAGCATAGGTCGTCATCAATAGATGGCTCTTGTCTGAAGATCTGCAGCAAAAATCATAGACATGAAGTGATGTTAATTTGAAGAAGATGAAGATTAACAACAACAATTAAAGAAAGTTGTATTTAGACATTTATTAGTGTTGAATCCTTCCTAAGAGCTAGCTGTACTCACATAAGGAAAAACAGGATGTCTTAGTGAGCGAGCGAGTAAGTATCTGAAATTTTCCTGGAATATCTCTCTGTCTCTGTCTCTGTCTCTGTCTCTGTCTCTCTCTTTCTCCCTCTCTCTCTCTCTCTCACTCTCACTCTCTCACTCTCTATCTCTCACTATTAGGTATTAATTTTCCCATTTCCTAATAAAATACTAAATTATTTAGTAAAAACAAACAAACTTATTAAAATTAAATGAGGCATAATAGCCCTAAGATTCTGTGTCTAAATCAGTTGATGGTATATTGTGATATATCAATGATATTGCCAGTCTGAGTGGTGTTTATCATATGTGGTTTGTTAAACTCCCTTTAGCCTTGCCATTCTGAAGCTGCGGAGTAATATAGAGGAAACAAGTTTTTTTTTTCTAAATAATTGCTCAATCTTTCATATCTCTGGCTAAAAGCTATGGGGCACTGGCTTGCTATGTATGTATAGAAAAAAGTTACTTTAAACCCCGAAATATGACTTAATATTCAGAAAGATAATCATTTCCCCTTTGCCATTACCATCGTGCACGAAGGTGATACTTTCTTGATTCCTTCTAAATGTCATTCAGACTTGGATTCTAAACACTATTTTGATTATTCAATTAAATTCAGTTTAATTTAGTGGAGTTTTATTAAAAGACCCCTGTGTGTTAAGCCCTGTGCTAGCTCCTGAGAATACAAAGATTAAAAAACATCACCTCTGACCTCAAGAAGCTTTCATTTTGTTCATACTTGTGCTCTTAATCCTATCCCTTGTCTTTTTCCGGTAAATTGTTCCACAGTCCTCCTCTCTTGCTCTCTAATTTTTAAACTGTCTCTATTTAATGGTTCTTTTCCTGCTCTCCAAAGAAATGACAAAATATCCCTCAACCTGAAAAACACCCTTACTAGACTCTGCTGTTATCCTACAGCTCTTATCACATTTACAACCAAATTCCTAAAAAAAAGTATCTATGCTAAATAATTCAATTCCTCTCTTAATTTTCACTTATGGGCTCTTTGAAATTTAGCTTCTGATCTCAACTTTTATGTATAACTGCTCTCTCTGAAATGGCCAATGATCTTGTAATTGCCAAATTGGCTGGTCTTTCCTTTTTCTGAATACTTCTTTATCTCTCTGAATCATTTGATAATGTCTACTAACATTTCCTGTATGATCTCTCCTCTCTGAATGTTCATGATCTTGCTCTTTCTTGGTTCTCCTCCTACCTGTCTGATGACTTATTCTCTCTTGCCTTTTCTGACTCATCTCCTACTTCACATCCTTTAACTGTGGGTGTGCAAGGCTCTGTCAAAACCTGTTTTCTCTTTACAAGCTCTTTCACTTGCAGATCGCCTCAGTTGTCACGGATTTCAATATTAAATTGATGTAAATTACTCCTAAAGCTATGTCACTTGGCTTTGAATTTACTCTCCTAATTCATGCTAGCATTATTGAGGCCAATTCCCAGCACAAAATTAATGGTTTCCTCTGAGGGAGATAGGAGGGCATCTGAGGGACATTAAGGTTCTTTTGATGTTATTAGCTAATGCCCTCATTATTAATTGGTTACTCTTCAATGTCTTCTAATCAGTCACAGTTGATATAGTAACCAGGGGTTAGTGCCCTACTTTCATTTTAACCAGTTGATTTCTCCTCAATATCAGTTAACAAATTAATATCAATCTGCTTTTGACAAATGGATATCTACTAAAAGCCTGTAGCAAAAATAGAATCCCAAATACTCCCTTCCCCCAACTGGGGTCACACTCTTCCTTTAATCATTTTTGTCCCTGGGGAGAGTGGGTTCAAACTTAGAAAAATTTCTACAAAACATTTGCTCCACTAAGATTACTTCTAAATTTAGTGATGTCATTCCCTTGCTGTGGGATATGGTCTTTCAGCTACAGAAGTGATCCGTTGTTGGACTGGGTCAGTTAGATTCCTCTTCATGCATGCACCAATGCACCATGGTTGACTCCAGGCACATTCTGGTGTGGACTCCAATCACTGGACCCCTCCTCCTCCAACTTTCGAAGTCTCACAAGGACCAGTACCAAAGAAAGTTGACCCATCCCAGGTTCAGGATAACCTAGAATGTCACGTGGTCATTAGCTGTCCTTATGTGGGTAGAAAGGAGTGACCTTTTAGATTCTAGTCAGTTGTTCAGATAGTTTATGGTCAGAAAGAAGGAAAGAAAGCAAATTTTCACACTGATGTCTTTTTTTATGCATTGTTAATTCCAGATCAGTGACGAAGCAATTTTTTTTCTTTACTACTAAGTGAACCAGAATCAGCCACAGGTTACCTGCCTGTGCTTCAAAATGGATATGAGTCTCTGTAATCCACAGCATCATGAAGTTCCAGAATCAAGCTCACCAAATGTCTCCATAAGGTTCTTGCCTGTGTTCCCATGACAAAGGCTTCATTGTATAGTTCTCAATCATATATATATATATATATATATATATATATATATATATATATCTGGTTCCATTGAAACTGAACAACTTTTGTGCATCTCCAACTCCATTAGTTCAAAACTGAATGTATCACATGATCTACCATACTTTCAAATATTCCTATTTATGTTAATGCAAAGACATCTTTCCAGTCAATCAGATTTACAACTTCGCCATTATTGTTTACTTTCCACTCTTCCTGACTTTACAATTTTAAACATAAGCAAAATTTCTACTTCCCAAATATTTTTTGCATTCTCCCCCTTTTCTCTCTTTATGTAACCATCAGACCTTTATAGGTACTGAAAAGCTCTCTCTCCCACTACTGCTAGACCATCTAATTTGTCTCTCTACCTTAAATCTCTTCCTTCTCCAATTTACCCTCCACAAAAGTGATAGTGTTTTTTCTCAAAATTATAGATCTAACCATGTCACTTCCTTATCTCGAAAATTCATGTGTTTCCTGTGGCCTCCACATTCAAATATAAGCTTTGCTGTTTAGCTTTTATAATCTTTACAACTTATATTCAAACTATATTTTCTACCTATGTTACTTTGTTTACCATAACGTATAGTTCAGTCAAATTAGATTTTTCTTCATTTCTCAAAAATGACGCTCCTCTTATGTATGTGCTTTTACTCTGGCTGACCCTATGCTCTCAGTCCTCACTACCGTCCCCTAGAATCTCTGAATTTCTTCAAAATTTGGCTTAGGTACCCCCTTTCTCTAACATAACCTTTCCAGTTCACCTACCAGATATTAGTACTCACCCCCTAAGGTTACTTTGTATCTACTTTTATGTATCTTGCACAAATATATGTGCATATGTATTAGTGTGTGTGTACATACTATCTCCATAATTAGAAAGTAAACTTCCTGAGGGCAAATTCTGTTTCTTCCAGTCTTTGTATATCTTCAGTGTCTAGCACAGTGTTTGACATACAGTTAGAGCTAATTAAATGTTTGTTGATTTATCATTAATCAATTAATTAATAAGCAAGACTTTATTGTGAACATACTATATGCCATGTACATTTCTCAGTGATGGGGAATCTAACATGATGGATACAACAGTTACCCACAGAGATAAATTTGAAAAGAAAAAAAATATATATGCAAAGCAAATGGAAAGCAATTTTGAAGCCTGAGGAGAGTGCTAGAAATGGATCAAGAAAGGCCTCTCAGGATCAGAGATTTAGATCTAGAAGAGACCTAAAAACTGTTTTTAATAACCTTCTTATTTTACAGATGAAGAAACTGAGGCTTTGAGAAGTGAAATTACTTCTTCAAGGTCACACAGTATATAAACCCAGGTTGTATGACTCTAAAGTCAAACCTCTAGCTGGGTGTCCTAAAATTGAATTTACAGGGTAACTATGGATTACAGGACATGAAGGTTTAGGAAAGAGAATATTCCAAGCATGTCTGGGTTGAAGACATTGAAAAGACACAGAGATAGGAGATAAAATGGACTGCCCAGGGAACAAGCTGACAAATTCACAACATACAGTGGACTCCTATAGACATCAAGTACAAAGTTTGAGGGATTGAACTCTGTCACTAATATGGTAACAATCCTAACATGCTTGTGGTTGGGGCTTCAGTTTCCCTCCTGCTTAGTCTTCATTTTTAATAAAATTATTGGCCCTTCCTCTGCTTTCCTTTATCTGAATTAAGTGATATGGATTATTTTAGCCTTTCCTTTTTGGGACTATCTCTACTCTATTCTCCTATTAATTACTTTTAACTGCTCCAAATTTTGATCATCTCATGAGTCTTAGGAAATAGCAGTGGGATTTATTCTAGTTTCTGGTATAATGCCATCTTGTACCATGAAATCATTCCACCATTTCAGATGATTTCAACCAATGACAGAAGACTGTTCTGAGGAAATTTGGAACTTTCTGTGACACCTTTGGAAGCAAGATGTATGTACTGCTTGCAAACAAGCAATCGTTGCTTTTAATGAATCTGTGAGACTTATAATTTATAACCCCTGCAATATTTAATTTTGGTTAGTTGATATTAAAATAAAGAAATTATGAACTTTCCTCATTAGAAGACTGCAATAAACCAGGGTTATATGTCGTGGAAAGTTATGTTTCTGTTCCTTTGCCTCAAAACGTGGGTATCAAAGCAGATCATACATCCATCTGACAATTGCCTTATATTTTTATCTTGTTTTATGAAATTGCCAGCCCAGAGTTATTAAAGGTTCCATTTTAAATTAATGACTGTCAGGCACTAAAATCAAGGTATACATCTATGAAGAGATTAGTAATAGTCTGGGGAAAATCACAACTGACTGCTTTAGTTTTAGACATTTTCAGTTTTTACCTTTAACCAATTGGTATTGATTACTAAATGAAATCAACAAAGCTCTCACCACCTCAATTGGACTAGTTTATAGTGTTCCATTTAGGGATTAAATTAGATTTTGGTCTTAATTTGTCCTCGTAAAAAAGAATTATTTTTAAAAGGAAATATAGCCATATATGCATAAATATATGTGTATATATGTATGTGTATATATGTGCATATATATGTATATATAACACATCTATACACATGCATATCATATATATATAAGTTGTGTGTATATACATCTATATACATAAATGTATACACACACACATATATATGTGTGTGTGTGTGTGTGTTTATGTATGCACATATACACATATAAATCCTTATAATTTTTTACAATTCATATTAATAGACACAAAATTTTAGAAGGCAAAGGTATCTCAGGGGCAATCTATTGGACACCACATCTGAACACAGATACCCTCAATAAAATACTCAACAAAATGTCATCCAGTACTGCTGATGAAATCCAATGAGGGGGAAGCTACCACTCCATCAGTCCTCAACTTTATTCCTTATGATACCTGGTACCTTTACCAAAGGAGAACTCACATGGTATAGTGAAAAGGAGTGGTTTTGGATCTGGGCCTGATAATGGATTATATGGTATGCCCCAAAAATGTAATGCAATTTTAAGCTACCAAATCATTTTTTAGTTTATTTATTTTTAGATTTCAACATTTTCTTCCATAAGTGTGAAATTTTTTCCCCTTCCTCCTCCTTCTCTCCCCCAAATCACCTGCAAACTGATATAGCCTCAGCATATACATTCCTATTATACATATTTTCACATTAGTCAAGTTGTATCGAAGAATTATAATGAATGGGAGCAACCACGAGAAAGAAAAACAAAACAAAACAAAACAAAAAAGAAATTAGTCTGCTTCACTCTGCATTCAGACTCCAAAGTACTTTCTCTGGATGTGGATGACATTTTCCATCATTAGTCTTTTGCAATTGTTTTAGGTCCTTGCATTGCTGAGAAGGGCTAAGTCTATCAAAATCAGTCATTGTAGACTGTGGCTGTTATTGTGTACAATGTTATCCTGGTTCTGCTCACCTCATTCAGCATCAATTCATATAAATCTTTCCAGGTTTTTCTGAAGTCTGCCTGTTCATCATTTCTTATAGCACAAACTTGTTCAGCCATTCTCTAACTGACAGGCATCCCCTCAATTTCCAGTTCTTTGCCACCACAAAGAGAACAGCTATGAATATTTTTGTGCATGTAGATCCTTTTCCCAGTTTTATGATCTCTTTGGGATACAGACCTAGAAGCAGTATTGCTGGGTCCAGAGGTATGCACATTTTTATAGCCCTTTGGACATAGTTCCAAACTGCCCTCCAGAATAGTTGGTTAAACTCACAGCTCCACCAACAATGAATTAGTGTTCCAACTTTCCTACATCTTCTCCAACATTTATCATTTTCCTGTTTTGTCATGTTAGCCAAACTGATAGGTGTGATATGGTACCTCAGAATTGTTTTGACTTGCAGCTCACTAATCAACAGTAGTTTAGAGCATTTTTTCATATGACTATAGATAGCTTTAATTTCTTTCTCTGAAAATTGCCTGTTCATATCCTTGGACCATTTATCAATCGGAGAATGACTTGTATTCTTGTAAATTTGACTCAGTTCTCTATGTATTTTAGAAATGAGGCCTTTATCAGAAACATTAACTGTAAAAATTCTTTCACATTTTTCTGCTTCCCTCCTAATCTTGCATGCATTGGCTTTGTTTGTACAAAACCTTTTTAATTTAATGTAATCAAAATTATCCATTTTACATTTCATAATGTTCTCTATCTTGTTTGGTCATAAATTACTCAATTCTGCATAAATTTGACAGATAAGCTATTCGTTGCTCCCTAATTTGTTTATAGCATCAGCCTTTATATCTGAATCATGTACCCATTTAAACTTTATTTGGGTATACAGTGTCAGATGTTGGTCTAAGCCTAGTTTCCACCATACCATTTTCCAGTTTTCCCAGAAGTTTTTCTCAAATAGTGATTCCTTATCCTAGAAGCTAGAGTCTTTGGGTTTATCAAACTGTAGATTGCTATAATCATTGACTACTGTGTCTTGTGTCTCTAACCTATTCCACTAATCTGCCAATATATTTCTTAGCCAGTACCCAGTGGTTTTGATGATTGCTGCTTTATAATACAATTTAAGATCTGATATGGCTAAGCCTCCTAAGCTACTAAATCTTAAAAATTTTTATACTATATAACCAATAGAATCTCTGAATCTCTGAGTATGGACTCAGAGATCATCTTGTCCAATCTATACTTGAGAAGAATCCCTTTGACAAGGTGCCTGATTTGCAGTCATCTTGCCTTTGCATTAAAGACTTTTCTGAGGGTCAACTCTTTACTTCCTGAGATGGAACACTCCATTTTGCTCTTTGGACATTCTTACATAGACTCTAAGTTTGCTTCTTTGCATCTTCTACCTTTTGCCCTAATTATATCCTTTGTAACCAAGCCAGAAGAATCTAAGCCCTCTTTGATAATACAGTCCTTAAAATATGTCATGACACATGTCATTTCTTCTCTGTGTTGGACATAACCAGTTTATTTTAACTGCTAATGACATCACCTGACATTAATGTCTTTCAACATCTTTGTATCCTTTAAATATATTGGTATCCCTTCTGTAGATAGTCTCCACCTTATCCATATCTCTCTTAAAATGTAATACCAGGAACTGAACACCATACTCCATATGTAATCTGATCATGTTAAAGTACAGTGGGAATATTACTTCCCTGATTTTAAACATTATTTAAGATTATTTCAGCCTGAGATCACATTAGCTTTTTTGAGCAGCATTTATGATATCAAATGTCTGTCTTCAATTATATAAAAGAGAGATTTGATTTGTTCCAGTTGGACCCAGATAGCACAACTTGGATCATTGGGTGGAAGTTACAGAGATTCATTCAACCTTGCTATTAGGACAAGACTCCTATTATTCTTAGTAATGACAGCTGCCTCACCCCCAAAGTACAATGCGCTGCTTCTGAAAGTGTGTTTCCCTTCACCAGAATCCTTGAGCACGCTGAGATGATCACTTGAAAATAGAATTGTAGAGTGGATTCTCCATCTCAACTTTGAGATCCTTTGATTGTGTGACTTAGCTGAAGGCTAATAAGTTAACTTCCATTGCTACCATTCTGTTCTAGATAAGGACAAAAGAGTAGGGGGAGGGAGTGCTGGCCCTGGATTCAGAGAACATTGGTATTAATGCTTTCTCTGTTTCTTACTCCCAATGTCACCTTGAACACTTTGTACCTTAGGTTATTCACCTTTGGAATGAGCAGGTTGGACTAGATGACTTCTAAGAACCCTTCAATTTGTAAATGAATGATTTTAAGAATGCTGGTAATTTACTATCTCTGTTCTCCCCAGACATTTAGGTCCTTCCTGAGATACTATATACCCCAACTTTCTATGTATTGACTGGGTCAATTTAGAATCACTTTAGTGATGGTGAAATGTACTGCTTGAGTTAAACCAAACAGCTTGTCCAGCATGTACAATATGGCATCCTTCCACTCCTGTAGCTCCTTTCCTTCCCTGGTGAATTCCTCCCAGAATCTCCATTTTGAAGCACGTTTGAGTCAGCCATCATTTATTTCTCTCCTGGCTTTTCTTTGACTCTTCAGACTGCTCAATCATGCCTTCTCTCCCATTTTCAACTCCATTTTATGCATTACCATCACCCAATAGAATACCAGCCAGGGCCTGTCTTTCTTTTTGCTTGTGTTTGTATCCTAAGAGCTTAGCACAGAACTGGCACATAGTAAGTACTTACTAAATGGCAGTTAACCTGATTTGATTTTAAGCAGGGGTAAAGTACAAATTAAACCCTCAAATATAGGTTACAGTTCCAGACATGTTAAATTCTTACTCAATATGGTCATACTTTTAAGATACAATATAATCAGACATTTAAAGTGTTAATGCATAATTAATTGCTTAGTAGACAAAATAATAAACAGGTATTTGGTACCTTGTGTCAAGATTTCAAAGCTCTGTGATTTCATTACTATGGATACTCTTTTTATCAATGTGAATTTCAATCTCTCAGTCCTTCAGTAGATGTTTCCTCATGAATGTATCTGTTTTAAAATTTTTCTCACCTATCCGGGAGCCTTTTAGTGAAGAGATTCTCTGAGTTTGGTAGGGATGATGCCACAATCTGTGCTGCCTGGTCCTCACTCAAACACTTTTCAGCTTAATAGTACCTTCTAACACCTACATTCCACTGACCTAGTGCTCCAGAACTCAGAGTAACCTCCACAACTCGATAAAGTGTTGAATTAGGAAAGTAGGATATGATGATACATTGCAAGAACGGCAGCAGCAGCAGCAGGAATAAGAATGATAATAAAGATGACCAGCATTTGCACATGACTCTAAGATTCACCAAATGCTTTACGAATATTATTACATTTGATCTTCATAATGAATCTGGGAGGTAGGTGCTGTAATCACCCCCATTTTAGTTCAAGAAACTGAGGCAGAGGTTAAACGACTTTTCCAGGGTCACATAGCTAGTAAATGTGCAAGGTTGAATTTGAACTCAAGTCTTCCTGACACCAGGCCCAATGTATTATCCAGTTCACCACCTGGCTGCCTCATTAGATAACCTAACCTATGAATTTATTGATTTACTTTTATCGTAGCTGCATATCCTAGAGAAAGATCCTACTTAAGTCAGTATCCATCACTATTCATTTTTGATGTGCTTTACCATTACGTGAGTTCAATGTCTCCTTGTAATTATACTTGTTTCACTGCCCCATTTATTACCAATTCCCCCTTTTCCTAGGTCTGTGAGAAGATTTTCCTTGATTTTCTTGCTTCCATGGGAGCTTGCTTGGGTTTTCCCTTGCTTTGAAATCAGTATAATACTCAGAGAACAAAGAAGAAAAGAATTGCCCAGAGAAGAGTGATGGATTGAAGGATTTTTTTTTCAGATCCACACTCACCATAATTCATAGCACTTCAGACTTACCTCTTGTTCTGGCTAGAATTGAAAATGCTGGGGGGGCGGAGCCAAGATGGCGACTGGAAAGCAGTAGCTGGCGTGAGCTCCCCACCAAGTCCCTCCAAAAACCTATGAAAAAATGGCTCTGAACCAGTTCTAGAAATACAGAACCCACAAAGGGGAAGAGGGAAGCAGGACTCC
>JAQQSZ010002382.1:0-14773 GCA_028646595.1 Phalanger gymnotis | reverse complement strand
TGTCATAACAGCAGGATAAGTGATTCAAGTAGAGTGCAGTTGTTAACAATAAGCATGGGTGTGGGTGCATGTTGTACTTTATAATTGTTTGCTTTGAATCTTTACTTTGTAAAATCACTAACATTTGATCAGTAGATCAGACATTACAGGGTTGCTGATTAAATGGCACTTTAATTATTAAAACAGGAAAAATAAAAGCAATCATCTGGTGAACTACAAAAACGAACAAACAAAAAAAAAAGAGTCTACTAATTGTTACTTAGATGAGACATATTTGTTTTTGTGCCTCTGGTAGAAAATGGAAAGAATCAGTTCCTTAATTCCATAGATCCATAGTGGGTAGGACTGTGTGCAACAGATGCCAACTGAATATACTTATCATCTCTACCTTTTTCCCAAGAAGGCCCAAAGAGTGCTACCCCAAGCAGGGACTCTTGGAATTTAGTCACCAAAGTACCTCAGGAAATATCAAGGAAAGATGAGTGATGGAGTGATGTCGACCATAACATCTGAGAGTTAAGATAGTCTAATCACATAGAGGTTCCCAAGCTATCTTTAGAGAAAATACGCATTGGTTTTTTAACGAAATTTCCCATGTACTTCATTCAATATGAAAGGAAATAAATTCTAGAGTTTATATCTACCTGGTGAAAAATCCTAGAAACCCCAAAATGAAACATTCCAGAAACCTGAAACTGATGTCCAATTAATAAAGTTACAAAATATTGATGTACCCCTCTGACAAACTTCTTATACCCTCTGAGTATGTGTACTTTGGGTGAGAATCCTTGGAGATGATAGAATAGCCAATCAAAATTCTAACCCTGACTTACCCACTGATTTTTTTTTATAAAGCATATTTGTTTTTGTTTTTGAGAAGCAGCATTGGGTAATATATAGCAAGTCAGCTTTAGTCTCAGGAAGATCTCTGTTCAAGTCCTACTTTTGACACAAATTGACTAAATGATTCTGGGAAAGTCACTTAACCTCTCAGTGCCTCTATAAGCATTGGTAGAAGGAGGTTCATCACCAGGTGTTCCCTACACTAATGAAATTTCAGATCTGGATCACCCCACCCCTCCATATGTTTTTTGTTTTTGTATCACTTTTGTTTTTGTAATATAATCCTATTTCCTGACTTTATAACAACTAATAAAAAGGAGAGGAGAGGAAAGTGGATCAGCAACACTTGCCAACACATCAACTGAACATGACTGTACATAGGAAGTTCCACCACCACATTTGCCCACCTCTCCAAAGAAGGGAAGAAAGTTCATTTTCTCACATCTTCTCCTGAGCTAAGGCTGGTCATTATAATTACAATATTCAGTTTCATTGGTATTGCGCTTTCCATTTATACTGTTGCAGTCATTATATACACATATGTAAACATGCACATATACAACACATACACATGTAATATATACAAAACACACATATGTAAACATGCACATATAAAACATACATACACTGGTAATATATGCAAAACACATATATGCATGTGTTTCTGTGCATATGTATTTGTTTATATATGTATATATATACATATGTGTATACACATGCACACATATATATTTACTGGTTCTGCTCACCTTACTCTGCATCAGTACATCCAAGTCTTCCCATGTTTCTTTGAATTTTTCACACAACAACAATAATAATCATAGCTACCATTGACATAGCAGTCGCTATGCTAAGTACTATACAACTGTTATCTTATTTGGTCCTCATAATAACCCTGGGAGGTTTATTATCCCGATTTTACAGATGAGGCAAACAGAGGTTGCCCAAGGTCACACAGCTGGCAAGCATGAGTGATGGGATTTTAACTCCAGCCTTCCAGAGTCCAGGCCCAGTGCCCTATCCACTATACCACCTCCACTACATTCAATGTACCACAATTTGGTTAGACGTTCTCCAAATAGATGAACATTTACTTGGTTTCAATTCTTTGCTACTACAAAAATTTGGCCGTCAACATATGTAGCTCTTTACTTTCACAAACAACCTACTCTTGATGGCATATGGGATGTTGACCAATCAAACAAAAGTATTTATTAAAAATTTGTGACGACCAGTGCTGACTACTGTGAGAAATGTCAAAAAAAAGGTAAGCCAGAGTCATTATCCTCAAGGAGTTTACTAACTTGTTGGGAAAAATAAGACACACACATGTATATGTGTGTATACATTATATGTGTGTGTGTGTTTATGTGAAATAATTAGACAAGTTCTGAATTTGGGGTGATTCATTGTAAAATCAACAGGAGATCGAAGAAGGGAGAGAGAGATCACTGTGGGCTGGGATAGTTGGTGACAGTTTCATGGAGGACATGGACATGTGGTAGACCTTGAAAGATGGGGAGAATTTAAATGCATGCAGATGAGAAGAAAGGATCTCAAGTGAGTGAGGTAGCAAAAATGAAGGCCCTGAAACGGAAATAAACAAAAAGTATACAAGGATCAGAAAAGGGTTTAATGTGGATGAAGTAAGGTTTGCATGAGGATCAGAGCAGTAGATAGGGTTGGATAGATAGGTTGGGACCAGATAATGGAGGGGCTTGATTTCCAATGTGACAATTTAGAAATTTAGCCCTATAGAAAGGAGGGAGCCATTATAGGTTCTTGAGCAAAGAAGTGACATGATGAAAACCTTGTTTTACAATGTTTAATCTGTCAGTAGTGTACAAGATGTATAGTATCATATGGGATTTCATTTTCTTTTGCTTTACCTCAATTACTTGGCTTGATCTCTTTTCACACTTCATTTCTCCCCACCTATAGACAAAAAAAAATCAGATCCCGTTTTATTTCACAGCTGCTTTCTTATTTAGGGCTTATTATTGCTTTCATTCCTCCACCAAAGCCCTACACTAATCCTGCAATGGAGATGACCCTCCTTTCTCAAGAAATATGCCATAAAATACTAACTCTGACAGGTCCCAAACCAGGAGAGAGAGGAGAACAGGGGAAAGGAGAGGGGAGTGGAGGGGAGTTGAGGAGAGGGGAGGGGAGGGGAGAAGAGAGGAGGGGAAGGAAGGGCAGGGGAGGAAAAGTGGGAACAAGGCAGGAAAGGGGAGAAGAAGGAACAGAAGGAATCAAAGCTGAGCAAGAGAGCTTTGAGGGTTGCATGTCAAATTTCTTGTGTGCTTGGGGAGAACGAACTGTATATGATAGAGACTCAAAGATTCATGTGCAAACCTCTCCTTTTGTTCTGCAATGTATAAGAAATGTTCATTTTGTTTGATGTTTGGCAGGTTCAGTCAAAAAAAAAATAAGTGTAAAGGGATATAATGGAATCCTTCCCAAAAAATGAAGCAGTCTGGTAAAGCTGAAAAAGCCTAATTTTAAATTCCAACTCTGCCTCTGAAGTAGAGTCTAGCTCATACACTAACTACGTGACCCTAGGAAGGTCACTTATTACTCCATCAGACAACAAACATTTATTAAGTGCCTGCTGTGTGCCAGGCATTATGCTAAGTACTGATCACATAAAGAAAAACAGTCCCTTCTCCCAAGGACTCACAGGCAACTGGGGGAGACAATATGCACAGTATGTAAATCACAGTACATACAAGACAAATTGGGAGTAATTTCAGAAGGACAGCACCAGCATTAAAGGACATTAGGAAAGGCTGCTTGTAGAAGGTGGGACTTTAGCTGAGACTTGAAGGAATTCAGGGAAGCTAAGAGGCACAGGTGAGGAGGAAGAGTATTCCAGACATGGGGGGCAGCCTGTGAAAGTTCATGGAGATATGAGTGTCTTGTTCAAGAAACAGCAAACAGGCCTGTATTACTGAATTGCAGGTTATGTGGAGTGGGGCAGGGATAAAGTGTGAGGCATAAAGAAACTAGAAAGGTAGGAGAGGACTGTTATAAAGGTCTTCAAAAGCCAAATATTTTCTATTTAATCCTGAAGTCTATTGACAGCCACTGGAATTTATTGAGTAAAGGGGGTGACATAGTTAAGACTGTCCTTAAAGATCAGTCTGACAGCTGAGTGGAAGATGGACTGGAGTGGGGAGAAAATTGAGTTTGGGAGACCAACCAGAAGGTTATTTAATAGTCCAGGTATAAGGTAATGAGTTTCTGCATGGGAGGTGGGGAGAGGGGGAGGGCAGCAGTGTAAGTAGAAGATAAGGAGTTTATATGAAATATGTTAGGAAGGTAGAAACAGCACGACTTGACAATAGATTGGATATGGGGAGTGAGAGAGTGTGAGGAGATGAGTCTGACACCTACGTTTTGAGCACTGGTTAATGTCAGGATGGCAGTACCCTATGAGGTACTTCTGTGGTCCTCAGTTTCTTCATTTATAAAATGAGGGATTTTGGCTAAATCATTGCCAAGGTCACTTTTAGTGCTAACATTCTATTGATCTATGTACTTGTGAGTGGTGGGTATTTCTCATAATCCCATTTCAGACTACGTTGTCAGAGGCGCCTGGTGTTAAAAACTCCTGCCATCTAGCTTACGAGATCATGCTCCTTGGACCTTGCTACTTGCTCCTGTCAAGTAGGAGAGAAGCATTTTCCATTAACTGACTGATCAGCCTGACTGGTGCTCTTGGCTGCAGTTGAAAGGCAAGAGGAAAGGAAGCAATCTTCCTCCATGCTGGGGCAGTTTAGTACATCTGGAATTTAAAGAAATGTCACCTCCTCAAAAAATGTATACTCAAGGAGAAAAATGCCTTGTCATTGTACCCTGCCTGAATCACTGTATGAAGGGTTCTCTGGGGTCATGCCACTTTATTACATTCCTAACCAGCCAAGACAAATCACAATTGTCCTCTTCCTGGCAGCAAAGCCATTCTCTCCCATTTGTATCATTTCTTGCTTAATGCTACCCTGTCCTTTCTTACATAGCTCTTCTCTGTTAATGACTTTGAACTCTAGGTGACCCAACAGGAAAAGTGCTCCGTCCACTGCCCAAAGAAAAATGTATGCCCAGCGGTAGCCTCCCCTTGAAGAGGAAGGATGCAATTGCTTCTACCCACCTGAATAATTTCATTCAACTTGTTCTAACTCAACTCAACGTGTTTTTTTTTTGGAAACACTTATTTGATTCCAGAACTGGGCCTGGCCATCCTATATGGAGAGAATGCAAAAATTCCTGTGGAATTACAATCTTAGAACTGGAAGGGGCCTTAGAGATCATCTACTGTGGTCCAACCCTTTCCTTTAACTTAACAGGTGAGATACTGAGTTCCATAAAAAGAAAGCACCGTGGTGGGGAAAACACTAGCTTCATTCAAAGCACAGCTCAGGCAGCACTTTCTACATGATGCCTTTCCCTGCCCACTCAATTATTATTGCTGGTCCACTCATTATCACTAGTTAATTAATTAATTATTATTATTAGTGCCATCTCCCTCTTTTTTTAGCTTAACAGTTTTATGTTTTTATTTTTTAAATTTATAGAATAAAATAAGCATTTCCATAACACAGTACAATAAAAGGATGATTTTACATGAAACTGCAAACCTACTATGCACAACTTGCTATTTCTTTCAAATATATAACAAAATAATTGTGTAATTTTTCTTTTTTTTCTTCCTTCCACTCCACCATAGAGATGGCTACAAATCAGTGTATATGCATATACATATATGATGTATGTAATATATATACATGTATGTACACATGTATATGTGTGTATATATATGTGTGTGTGTGTGTAAAATTATTCTATACATACTTCTATTTATCAGTTGCTTCTATGGATACAAATAGCATCTTTCTTCACATGTCCTTTAAAGTTAATTATTAGTTAATATAATTAATTAATCTCCCTCTTGAAATTACTTCATCTTGTTTTGTAAATATTTGACATTTCCTCATCTGTGTACATACTGTCTCTTCCTCCCATATGAGTTGATACAGCTGATCAGCTAAACAACAACAAAAGAAGTCTGCGAGTTGCTTCTCAGAATAGTGGTTTTACATTCATAAAATAAAATACAAGTATTACAAAAAACCCATAGATCCGTGGAGATGATGTAATTTGTTCCCATTCAAGTTCACGTACCCTCTGAAATCTATCTACATATCTATTGTTTATGAGTGTCTGGATCCTTAGATCCCAGGTTAAGAATCCCTGTTCCATTGAATGGTCAGTAGTTTTGACACAGGGACAGATAATAATTAGCAAAGCTTTCTATGGAGCAGCCTAGGATCAGATGCTGCTGACAAAGAGGGCTGTGGGCAGAGTCATGGGCAACTCACCATCTTCACAGGCTGCAGGGGGACAGAATGACTGAGCTGGTTCCAAAGTCAATGCTACTCTAATTACTTTGTCCTGCATGCTCATTATCAACCTACCACAGCCCTGACAATATCCTGGGGGTTGCATTAAAATTCCCCCTACAGAGGTGCTCATCAATAAACCCTGGAACTGCAAATACTGAGGGGGAAAAAAATAATCCCTTAAAGATCATAATTAAGCATACACGGTACACTCGGTACACTCACACACGCACATGCGCCCACAACACCACAGAATCACTATGTGAATAAGCGGCAAACTGATTAATACTAATCAAGTCTGAACAATTTATGCCTTAGGATTAAATTTGGCCTACATGAATCCCAAAGCATCTGACATAGGAGGGGAAAGATGCAACAACTCAGAGTCCAAGAAACAAGGAAAGCTGAAGAATGGAATGTTGCTATTGATTAAGAGGGGAGTTTTCTGAACTTCTAAGTAAAGGCATCCATGATAAAAGTTTTCGTTAGGAGTTGGGGAAGGATTTCTAAACTTTTCTAAAGAATGGGTTAGAAGAGCCTGTCAAACTAATAGCCCAGTCTAGATAATACTCTTTTTTTAAAAGTCAAATCTGATGAAAATAAATTCATTTCACAAAAAGAAACAATGTGTAATAGATAGAGAGCCAACTTTAAAACCAGAAATACTAGAATTCAATGATTACCTCTGATACATACTACCAATGGGACTCTGGGAAAGTAGCTTAACTTCCAAATACACTAGTCAGCTCTCTAAGACTGTACATTGCAGAGAAGGTGCCATCCTGCAAACTCTTGGCAATTCCCTATATTGATGAAATTCTAGGATTGCAGAATTTGAGAGCTTCAAGGGACCTCCTTTGTATCCATCCCAATTTGTACTACAACATATCCAATAAGTAGTTATCCAACTTCTCCTTGAGTATCTCCAAGCAGGTGAACTCATCACTTCTCCAGGAAATCCATTCCATTTCTGGACAGCTAACTGCCAGGAAATTTTTTCCTGACATCATTTGGAAATTGGTCCCATTACAGCTCCTACTCATCTCTCCTGCTTTTGCTCTCTATAGCCAAACAGATTAAGTCTAATTGTTCCTCCACGTGGCGCCCCTTCAGATATTTGAAGACAGTTATCAGATGTTCTTCCCCCATTCCCTGTACCCCACAAGTCTTTTCTACTTCAGGCTAAATATGTCCATCTCCTTCAAATTATGGTCATATGTCATGGATTCAAGGCCCTTCACCATCCTGATTGCCCACCTCCAGACTCTTTCCAGCTTATCAATGCCCTTCTTAAACTATAATGCCCAGAACTAAACACAATACTCCAGATTCAATTCAACAAATACTTATTAAATACTTTCCATGAAAAGGGCAATCAGGGCTTGGAATACAAAAGTAAAATTAAATATAACCTAATAAGCATTTATTACGTGCCTACTATGTGCAAGGCACTGTGCTGGGCCAGGAATACAAGAAAAAGACACTTATCTGAGAGGGTTTACACTCTAAATACATATACAAAAAGAGAAATTATGATAAAAATTAGAAAATGAGTAAATCCATGTAAGAGATCAGAGTTGCCTGAGAAATTTAAAGCAAAGCAGGGAAATTGCTTCCAGCTCTAGGCACCAGTAAAGCTACAGTGTAAGAGGTGACACAATAAGAAACACTTTGAACTAGGAAATTAAGCAGAGAAATGAGAGTTTATTCAAGACCTAGGGGAAAAATCTTATAAAAGTTCCCAGGAAGTGAAAGAATTCAGGACAAGTATATAAGAACAATAAAATAAATATTCATAAACACCTATTATGTACAAGACCCTTGACACTTGTTTATTAAGACATGCATCATACTTTACATACATTACAGCACTTGATCCACAAAAATCCCCTAAGGCAGGTACTTCAAGCATTGTTTTCCCAATTTTACATATGAGGAAACTGAGGCTTAAAGTATTTGCCTAGGGAAACACAGGCAGTAAGTGTTAGAGGTGAAATTCAAACCCAGGCCTCTCCTGAATCAAAGTCCAGCACTCTTTTCATTAAACTGCTTCTCAAAGGTAAATTGTCGAGTTTTGATGGAGTCCTAGTTTCCCTGTGGGAAAGGTAGGTTAGAGCCCTACTTTAGGAGGACCCCAAATCTGCGCAAAACAAAGATAACCAAGCTTCATGCAAGGACCCTCTTCTTGAACAACTGATGTGACCTAATTTCACAGAATGGTCCCAGGATCATACACTGTGTTTACAAAGCATTGCAGCTTTTCTCTTTCTTTATCATTCACATTAAATCATATCCTTCCCTCAAGGCCCAGCTTTATGCCCACCTCCTCTATGAATCCTTCACTGATTAAGCCCCCACACACTGATGTCTTCCTTTGGTCCCTGGAGTCAGTGACACATAGTCTATATTGTGTCTAGACATTACCTTTTACAGCTCTCTTCTATGGCATATAGTATCTGTGAGACCCTGGACACATTAATTCAGCTTTTGGTGCTCTAGGCAAATTTCTAAGACTATGAATTTCAGACATAACGCCAATATTCTTTGGTAGAGGGACTCTCCTCACCTGGGAGTTTCCTGTACCCAAGAAATCAAAGATCCAGTTCCCTATCCCTATAGTTCTCTTACTGCCACCATCTGGACCACTAGCTCCCTGAGTGTGTCTGGTAGAGGGGTAGAAGAAGGGGGTTTAAATGATTATTACATGGTTGTTTCAAATGACTATTTTAAAAACTGACCTGCTTATCGCTGCTTCCTTCTGCTCTCTTTGTGGTTTGTCCTTTCTTTCTAGACGAGGACCATGACATCAGGGAGATGATGACGTGACTTTAAACTGAATTGGATTTAAGTGAGGGAGGACTGAGCAAAGTCACCAGCCTCACTTTCTTCTCCAGAGCCATCTGGGTCCAGTGGTCACACATCAATCAGGAAAACTGGAGTTGGCCCAGCGTATATTTATTTCAATGACCTTTTTTCTGGAGGGGGAGAGAATATTTTGTATTCACCACTGCACCAAAGATAATTTATTAAACAAATGTATGTACACAGCATCGTGATAAGTGCTCAAAAGCGCTGTAGGTATAAGAATGGGTCTTTGTTTTCAAGGAAATTACATCCAGGTAAGTACATAGCATGTTCTACACACAAACGGAATGACATCGGACAAAAGAGGAAATGCCAACAATAACAATAGCAACTAGCTTTTATATAGCACCTTAATGTTTGTAAAGCACTTTAGGCACCATTGTATTTGATTCCCACCATAACCCTCTGAGGTAGGTGCTACTACCATCCCTGTTTTACAAACGAGGAGATGAAGACTCAGGATTACACAGCTAGGAAATGTCTGAGCTTGGATATGAGCTGAATGAATAACACACACAAGTACAGGAGGCATTGTGGTGAAGGGAGTCAAGAAAGATTTCATGGAAGAAATGGTTTTCACGGAGTAGAAGGATTTCCTAGACAGATCCTCATTCTTGCTTTTGGCTGGTGCCTACTATGCCTGCTTCCTGTCCCTGTTTACAACTTCCCCTACCAGCTGGCAATCCTCCCTTCATTAAGTCCACCCCAGTTTTGTCAGAGGGGAAACGTTTTCATAGTCTTTCTAGACATGAAATTCCTCAGGCCTTAGTATCAAGTATGTGTGTAAACACATGTGTATATACATGTGTTCACGTCTATGCATATATATACACATACATATGGTAAATTGAGAAAGGAAAGAAATAAGCATTTATATATTACCAATCAAGTGCTTTATAACTATCATCTAATTTGATGTTCACAACATTCCTGTAAGGTAGGTGCCATTATTATCCCCATTTTACAGATAAGGGAACTGAGGCAGACAGAGATTAAGTGATTTGCCCAGGGTTACACAGCTAATAAGCATCTGAGGCTAGATGTGAACTCAGACTTCTATCCACTGAAACATCCAGCTCCCTCAACAAGTTTTTGTTAGGAGCTTGCTGTTGCTGAGTCATTTTTTAGTTATGTTCGACTCTTCATGACCCCATTTAAGGTTTTTGTGGCAAAGATATTGGCGTGGTTTGCCATTTCCTTCTCCAGCTCATTTTACAGATGGGAAACTAAGGCAAACAGGGTTAAGTGACTTGCCCAGGGTCACATGGCCAGTAAGTATCTGAGGCCATATTTGAATTCAGGAAGATGAGTTTTCTTGACTGCAGGCCCAGCACTCTATCCACTGATCTCCACTCTAACCACCTACCTACCCACTGTTAAGAGGTTACTATATGCCAACCACTCTGCTATATGCCAATAAGAACTGATGGCAATAGCCATATCTGTGGGTCATTGTTCCGTATTTTGGGTAGCTCATAATACAAATAAAGATGAGAATATAAAATGAGGATTATCTTTTAGGGACAACTGCCTGTCATTGGCATGTTCAGGACAAATCTGGACAGTCATTTACCAAGGTTGACGTGGAATGATTCTGCCCTCAGGAGAAGGTTAAATAAGATAACCTGCAAGATAAGATTCTCTGCAATTCTCAAGATTCTGTGATTTCAATTACTCTCTACAAATGTGATCTTTGCTCTCTCTTCCTTCTTAAAAGGAACAGACACTTAAAAAGCCTCGATAGTCTGCACATATCTACACTCTGTCTTCTGCTGATCATTCTCATTTTATGAAAGTAACCCCTAGCTAGAGAAAGGAAGGCCCATTGCTGTGGAAGGTAGAGGCAGATAGGGTAGAAAACCATCTGTCTATGAAAATAACAGAGACCTGTAAGTGAAGGCTTCATGTTGAGGGGAGGGGGAAGAAAGCAAGGAAGGAAAATGAACTGAAGAGTCTGATGAAGGAGATGGAGTTGGACGTAAGAGAATCAATGAGAAAAGTATAACAAAGAAGCTATGAAGAAACAGAGGGCAAGAGGAAGATAGAAAAAAATCCAGGAGGAACAAGGCAAAGGCATTTGTAAAAAAAATTTAAAGCATTACTAATTAGGAAACAGAACATTTTAATTAAAGCAAGGCAAGTAGAAAACCAGGATAAAGAAATAAAAATAAAATACAAAAGGTGAAGAATGAGAACCTTGGAGAATATGATTGGAAAATAATTGAGTGAGAGATGGGGCTGAGGGGAATGAATGGATTTACAAAAGGGAAAATAGTCTTTGTGAGATGTAAAGAAAAAAGGGAAGAATAGGAAAGTCATGCTGAATAAAGCAACATACAGAAAGAAATAATTATTGACATGAATGGAGCTGAGTTTTGAACAGTAAAGAGAATTGTTTTCATTGCTCAGTAGGAGCCATCTGTCAAAGTGTTATCTGGAGTGGAAGCTGAAAAAAGACAATGTTTGATAATTGAGGAGCATCCACTGGTTAATCATCCATGGCCTTGGAGCCATTCTCACAATTTCTCCTGCGTGCATCAGGCTGCCTTCTACATCTCTCTCCTGCCCTCCTGCCAGGAAGGCTGAATTTTAAACCACACCCCGATTCTTCCCTTCCTTATCCCTGCAGACTCCCTCACAAGAAACAAAGATCAAAACCCAGTTTGAGGGAGGTTTTCAAATAGATAATCTAAAAACAGAATTGCCCAAATAGAGTGATGGAAGGAGCATCTGCATGTCTGTCAAATAGATGGGGTCAGTATAATTTTCTGAGAATTCCTTTAGGATTCTTAGATGGTAAAGAATGGAGGGAAGTTGCTTCTGCTCAAATAGTACATGTTGTAGCCCTATTCCTTTTGCTCTGTTTCCCTCCTCCATTTTAGCATTGAGCAGGTGACCTCAACTTCTTTTCTGAAAGGGGCCACTCACTGTGACCTTCCACATCTCCCTTCCAACTTTTCCCCTATCTCTTCATTGTTCACAATTTTCTTCAGCCACAAGAGCAACAGGTGATGTCCCAGCTGTACCCTTAATCTCATTCCCTTTCTTCTCCATGAACCTGAGCCATTAATCCTTCCCTTTTCTCATTCATCTTCAACTTTTTCCCTCCCTTTTGGCCCCTTCTTTTCAGGCTACAAATATAATCAGGTTTTCTCTCTTCTAAAAATAATCTTCCCTTACTCTACCATCAAGTCCTTTCTATTCCTGTACTTATCAAGCTCTCTTGAAGAGATAAGAGAGCTTGATAAGCTCTCTCTTGAAGAATAGGACACTCAATGCCTACACATTCTCGTGATTCACTCAATCTTCTGCCCACTGAAGTTTGGTTTGGTCACCATCACTCTATTGAAATAAGCCTCTTTATGACCACCAATGGCCTCCCTCTTGACAAATCCAATGGCTTTTTTTTCCCTCTCCCATCCCTCTTGACTTCCTCTAGAACTTTTATTTCCATAGTAAAATGTAAGCTTGTTGAGCACAGAAACTAGCTAACTTTTGCATTTTGACTCTTTTGCACATAGCAATGTCTGGCACATAATATGCCCTTAAAAATGTTTGTTGATTAATTTCATTTGACACATGATACCTGTTCTTCCTTGAGTTTGATGGCACTGTTCTCTCCTGCTTCTCCTCCTACCTCTTAGATCTCTTTTCTATATCTCGTCTTAGCTTCTCATTTATCTATAGTGTCCCAGATAAGGGAATTCCCAAGTTTCTGGCCTAGTATTCTCCTACACTCACTTTAACAATATCTCCACCTATGATCTATCACTTTAATTATCACCTCTTTATGAATCACTCCCAGCTCTCCGCCACAACATTTCCTAAGAGCTCCATTCCTGTTCATATTCAATACAATTCCAACTACTTGTGGGATATCTCCTCAAAGTTCTTCCTGCATCATCATATTTGAAATTGACCTCATCACCTTCCTCCCAAACCTGCCCATATCTCCTAATGGCACAACTACTATCTCAGTCATTCAGACTCCTTACCTTGTAGTGATCCTGATCTTTTCTTCTCACCCCGGCCATATCCAATAATTGCTGAGTACTGTCACTTCTAACTCCACAGTATCTCACAGTATGAACCCTCTTATCCAATCCCATTTTCCCAATCCAGAATCTACATGGCTTTCTCTACAAACTTCCAGATAAACAAATTTCTCCTAGATATATATATAGATATATATATAGATATTGGTATAGATGTATGTGTATATCTATGTAGACATAGATATATGTGCATATCTACATATATATGCACGTATGTATATCTATATAGGTGTGTATATATATATGCAGGTATACATATATGTATATCTATGTGTGTCTATTATATATATATATGTGTATATATATATATATATATATATATATATATATATATCCTTCAATACTCATGACACTTAACACAGTCCCCAATATATGAGACACTTAATGATTGCTGGATTGAATCAAACTGCTCTGTGTTGAAAAGTGTCCAATTTTACTACAAAGTATGGCAAAGCATTAACTACAACACAATCTGCATACTCAGAGAGTAATGTATAACTGACTCCTTTAATTCAATAGCTAACAAATGAGCTGACTAGGTTCTCATTTTGTGAATCTCTTAGTATGCATTAATATTAGTGATAATCCTCATGTACGTATGGCACTTTTGATTTTCCAAAGCACTTTGATATCTATTATATAATTTGAGCTTCCTCTAGGAGAGAGGCTGGGGTGCTGTGATCTCCATTTTACAAATGAGGAAAGAGACCCAGGGCAGTAAAGTAGCTTACCTAAAGTCACCCAGATAAACAGTAGCAGGCAATAGAACTCTGATTTAATTCTTAGTCTTATGCTCTTTCTATAAGACCTCTTCTCTAATGAGGTATATAGCTAAAATAATCAATTTAGGCATGAGAAAATGAGTCAGAACAATCATTTTTATATCAACTAGGGAAATTTTAAAACTTATATTGCATTCATCATTTTTTTTAAAAAAAACTAAAACTCATTATACCAGATTGGTATCCTTATTGTCTCTTAAAATAGACTTAAAAGGGGGCAGAGCCAAGATGGCGGCTGGGAAGCAGTGACTGCCGTGAGCTCCCCACCAAGTTCCTCCAAAAACCTATAAAACAATGGCTCTGAACCAATTTTAGAGCTGCAGAACCCACAAGGTGGCAGAGGGAAGCAGGGCTCCACCCCAGGACAGCCTGGATGGTCTCTGGGTAACGTCGGTCCCACACGGACCTCCCAGCCCCCAGCCGAGGGGAGCGGAGCTGAGCCCAGCGCGCACAGCGCGAACAGACCAGATGCGGACCTACCAGACCAGCAGACGAGCAGAAAGTGCCCTGGCATCCCGAAATACTGAGCTGCGGCATGTACCAGACCTCTCAACCCACAAAGAGCAAAGGCAGCAGAGAAGGTCAGTGGGAAAAGCTGTGTGACTGAGTTTGCGGTTCCGGCACTTGCCCCTGGGGCAGGGGAGGTGGGGCAGCTTTAGAACTAGGCTGCAGTTGCTTCTGGCCCCAGGCCCACCTATTGGGAGGAATTAAGTGGTGGATCAGAGCAGGAGTACAAAGCCTGCTGAAGATTTAAGCCATTTAAGCGGCAGGGGCTTTTGGGGAAGGAGGAATGTAGCTGATTAGGCAGCACATCCACCCAAGCAAG
>JAQQSZ010002381.1:0-14773 GCA_028646595.1 Phalanger gymnotis | reverse complement strand
TTTGATTTGCATTTCTCTAATCAGTAGTGATTTTGAGCATTTTTTCATATGTCTATAGATATTTTTAATTTCTTCCTCTGAAAACTCTGTTCATATCCTTTGACCACTTCTCAATTGGGGAATGACTTGTATTCCTATATATTTGGTTCAGTTCCCTGTATATTTTGGAAATGAGGCCTTTATCAGTGGCACTAGTAAAGATTTTCTCCCAATTTTCTGCCTCCCTCCTAATCTTTGTTGCATTGGCTTTTTTTGTACTAAACATTTCAATTTAACATAATCAAAATTGTCCATTTTGCATTTTATAATGCTCTATCTCTTGTTGGGTCATGAATTTTCTTTTCCATAAATCTGATAGGTAAACTATTCCTTGCTCTCCCAAATTGCTTATAGTTTCAGCCTTTATTCCTAACTCATGAACCCATTTTGACTTTATTTTGGTGTATGGTGTAAGATATTGGTCTATGCCCAGTTTCTGCCCTACCATTTTCCAATTTTCCCAGCAGTTTTTAGCACTCAGTCTTGAGACGCCATGAGTTGCCTGTACTCAACGTCAGAGATACCAGGGGACCTAACCCCAGGAGAAAAAGATCCACGCAGGAACGCAGATGACCCAGGTCAACACCAATCATCCACCCAGAAGTGAATCCTGGCTTTAGCACAAATCCCCAGTTCTGGAACTATATATAAATGTCTCCTTCAGTATCTCCCTTCCCCCAATCACTTTACAATTACAAAAGAAAATTTAACGAATTTTGATTAGTTCCAGGAACTCACCTGCTTCTTCTTATCCTATTTAGTGAGGCATATAGGAGGATAAGTCAGAGAAACATGATCTAGGTCAGGGGTTCTTAAACTTTTTCTACTTGAGACCCCCTTTTGAGCTTCAACAGTGTTTCTTGGTGTTACATTGTTTGAGAGCAATTCAGAAAAACCAAGACTGCAGTGAAGTTGCTCGATGCAGCACAGGCAAGGGCTACCAGACACACCTTGGATTCATTACGAGTTTGATTCTGAATTAATTTTTGGTCATTGTGCATTCAGAAACTTTTTATCATTGCCAAATTTTTCTCGACCTCATATGAGGAGCGAAAGGGGTTGGGAGATTTGTCATCTGCGTTTATTCAAAGGCTAGGGTGGATTCCTAGATGGCACATTTATCAGATATGAAAATGACCTAAAGGGGAGAGGAGTAGCTCCTTTGACCAAAGGCATTCAATGACTTAGTGGCAGAACTGAGACTAGACCTTGGGCCTTCAGACACCAGTATAATCTTCTATCTGCTATAGTGGAGTTGCACATGGATGGAGAATACTGGATTAGGAATCTAGAATCTGATTTCTAGTCCCATTATAAAGTTAAATCAAAAAGCATTTACTTAGCACCCACTGTGAGCCAGGCACTGTGCTAAGTGCTAGGGACACAAGGAAAGTTAAAAGCCAGATCTTGCTTTCAAGGACTTACAGCCCAATAGGGGAAAACAACATGCAAAAAACTATGTACGAACAAGATAGATACAGGATAAATGGGAAATAATCAATAGAGGGAAGGTACCAGAATTAAGAGGTATAGGGTGTTCAGGGAGGACCAATATCTCTGGTGCAAGGGCTTGCCAAGCCCTTTTCAGGGCTGCTCATTCACCTTTGGTGGCTACCTGTCACCCAGCTCTTACCTGTGGCTCCAAGGGGGTGTGGCTGCCACACACCCCTAAAACCATCCTAGCAGGTTGAGGCCTTCAAACCTGTTAGTTAGAGGGATGTCTATCCCAAGCATGTGAAGACTTTCCCCAGCGGAATGGTACAATCTGTACCAAAGGCCAAGAAGGCAGGAGCTGTGAAGCTTGGTCAGACTTGAAAGACACCAAGGTCATCCATTGCATCCCAGGCCATCCTCAACTGTCTTACTTTTGTGTTGCCCCTGGGCTTTGATGGGGCTGGAAGAAAGAGAAGCTGACAACCTTGAGCAACTCTGCCTTGCTTTAATCCAATTCACAGGCCAGTCATCACACTTCGGTATTGATGAGGTTTAGACTGTGGGAGCCCCCTTGAACTCCCCTTGAATCTTCCCACTAGATGAGGTGTTTGTTTGCCTGAGGCCATAAGCCTTTCATTATTGCTAGGCCCAAATCTCTAGGCTAGGTTACTGCTAACCTAGCTCTCCATTGTCTGGCTAGTTTCCACCCTTGATCCTATCAAAGTGCCAATGCCCAAATCTGTTACCCTTAAACCAGCCTAGCCATACATTGTCTGTTATCTCCAGGTAGCCTTTAGCTACTTCCCATCCTTAATCCCATTCTCTTGGTTCCTGGAGTCTGACTTCATCCCAGTCCCATCAAGATCCTCCTTAGACTCCTCCTCAAGACCCTCCCTAAACCCCTCCTCTAGTCACCCCAGACTACTTGAGCACCCCTCAATCCCTCCCACGATCTTTCTGTATGTAAATTTCATCTTGTCTCCATGAAGGTGCTCAAATTCAATCTACCTCACATTGAATCTGGCCCGCTTGTGAAAATGAGCGTCACAAATGGTGAGATTTCTTAAGACAACCCAATATGATGAATCTTTAATAAACTTCATTTTCCTTGGCTGAGGATGTATATTCTTATCTGAAAGGGTCCTAGCTGCAGTTTATCAGTCTGGGCAGCCTGGCTGGAACTAACTCAGCTTCAAGGGAATTAATAGAGTCCAACTGCAAAAGATAAGTTCAGGGGGGCTTCATCTCTAGAAAACAAGATGGGGGTGCCCTTCACAACCGTTATGCTAGTCTTTGTAATAATTTAAGCATTTTTTCTTTTGCTAATATCCTTCATCTGTCTATCTGTAACCTGTGCTGGTTTATTCCTGCAGTGTCTAGCAAGGACCTTGAAAATTCTACTACTGAAAGACTCTCAAGCTGTATTCATATTAACCTTTTTCTCACCTGAAAAGTATGGTTCACTGTGTGGTTCAGCTGCGTGGAGAGTCCCATTGTTTAATTTTCATTGTGAGCATTTACATCTTGGAAATCAGCAAAAGCTACAAATAAGGATTTTATTTATTGTTTTGTCTAAACAAAGTAATGGAGGAAAACGTTACTATTACTACATTACTATCACAAATTAAGTTTGTGCTGATAAAAAAAATTATTCAGGATTTGTTGATAGGTGTTGCCAGTATACTTATTAAAACGCAGAGACATTTTAATAACTGATTTGTTATATGTTGGGAGCATAGTCTCTTGGTTTAATAAAAAAAACTGGTACATGAGAAGCATTTTCAAAAATCTTACATGGGACAAGGTAGGATGGATACACAATTGCAATTTTTACAGAAGAAAAACTTAAACATCAAAGAACCCAGAGCAGAAGGGGAAGGAGCAAGGAGACAAAGCTGCTATCTTAAGCCGGGATTTGCACACTAACCAGAAAACACTCATCCTCGGAAAGTAGAATTAATGACTGGGCCAGAAATTCTTTCATCATTTACCTGTTAATTACCTAGGTAAACATTTGGAGGTCTCAGCTCAATTCCAGAAAGCTTCAGCTAAGTCCACGACTTTTGTCTCAGGGGAAATGGCCCCTGCATTAAAATGCTTACGACTGTGTTTGGGGTTCCTCCCCCCCAGAAATCCCACAGTTAAACATTTTACCAACACACCCCTGACTGTATAAATGTTGCCTAGCTTGCTTCCCAACCACCAAAACACAGTTCCTGGGCCTCCAATTACTAAATATGTGTTCGAACCCCGTAAGAGTTAATAATTAATAAATACGAAGAAACAGAAAGACTATCCTAGAAAATCCAAATTCCTCTTTTCCTTCTTACGAGGGTGGAGACTCGTTAGCAACGCCATTTTTGTCCTCCGTAAGTTCCCCTCCTCTTTTTCTCTAGAAAGAAAGCGAATTAGACCAAGGGCCCCAGGTGTCCAAATCCGTCCGGAGCAGCTCAACCCAGACTTACACCCTTCCCCCCACCCTCAAGCCCAATCGGCTCAACCATCTCCCGGAGTTGGCGCGGGTGGAGTGTTAGAGAACTCAACCATTAAGAGCACCACTGACAAGCTCGGAGAAACAACGACCTGATGCTGTTGGATAACTGCCTTTATTATTAAGGATACTGTGGTGCTACTGCTACGATGCTTCCCCTATTTCCCACGCAGTGATAATTTCTCCATGCGTGGAACCCTTCAGAGCAAAGGTTCTGATGGTCTGATCCAGCGGCTGTGCTGGAGCCTAGCTCTCGCCGCCGAGCCTGAAACTGAACCTGCCCAAGGAGAGCGGAGGACCGAGAAGGGCATCGAATGAAAGCGCATGCGTCACGACGCAGTTGGCGGGGAGGGACCCTAGGGGGTCGCTGAAGCCCTTCTCGGCCTACTTGAAGGTGAGAACCGCGGGAGCCCCGCTCCGAATGAGCCCCGGCTTCTGGCGTCGTGGGCTTTGTGGTGGGCAGGAGGTGGTCGTTTAGTCCTGGGCCCCAAGGACTGGAGTAGCTTCGGTTTATTCCACAACCGAACCCCTCTCCACTCCCCTGCTACATCCCTCGGACCACAGTGATGATGGAGAGACCAAATCCCAGGCGCCCTCCCACCCCCGGCTCGTCTTGTGTGTACCACCAGCAATACACATTTATTAGGCGCCTGCTATGTATCAGGCCCTGTGCTGAGTAAGATCTAGGGATCCCAAACCCAGAGCAAACAGTGTATAAGAAAGATGTTCTCAGAGGTACTGGCATTAAAGGGGTTAGGGGAACAGGCTCCTTGCAGAACGTGGGATTTCAGTCGGGACTTGAAGGAAGGCAAAGATGAGAAGGTTACAGCCAATGCAAATGCCCAGAGTTGGGAGATGGAGTGTCTTGTTTGTGGGACAATAAGCCATTTATTTTTTATAAACATCTAGTCTTTGTATTGTTCTATAGATTTATGGCCTCATTCCTAGGTCTCATCAAAAGGACTATGAACTTGAAGTCTGGATTTGGGTTTGAATACTATTCTATCAATTGTGTTAGCTATATGCCTTTGGGTAAGTCATTTTACTGAGCCTCAGTTTCTAGAATTACAAAATGCAGACAACACTTGGATTATCTAATTTAATGGGAATGATAGTCCTTAAATAATCCACTCTAAATCTGTGAAGACTTGAGGAGACCAAGTAGACTTTATCTTTGTAGTTATGCTTTGTAAATTTCAAAGAGCTTTTACGATTTTTCTGTCCTTCTGGGACCTTGTCTCCTCTTGTTTAAAAACAAACAAAACGGTGGGGATTTGCCTTTATGAGATGGACACTATCTTCTGCTTGTCTTAGATTGTAAACTCCTTGAGGACAGGAGTTGTCTGCCTCTTTTGTATTCTTAGGGATTGGTACAGACAAGATAGCCTGGACAAGATTAAATTGAAATTGGGAAACATCTTTAAATTTTAAAAAAATACAGCAAAATCTGTTAATATGGGGGCAGCTAGGTGGCACAGTAAATAGAGCACCAGCCCTGGAGTCAAGAAGACCTGAGTTCAAATGCTGCCTCAGACACTTGACACATGTACTAGCTTTGTGACCTTGGGCAAGTCAGTTAACCCCAATTGCCCTGCCCCCCCCAAAATATGTTAGTATGTGGTTTTCCAAATTTGTTTTGCTGCTGGGTTCCTGGTAAAGTTGATTCCTGGTAAAGTTTAATGGTCCCTATTTTTTAATTTGATACACTAATGTAAATAAAGAGGGAAAGCATACTATGAAGAAGGGTTCCATTAAGCCAAGGGTACCTGAGCTCAGCCTTACAGAAAGCTAGGATTCTAAGAAATGGAGATGACAAGTACCTTTCTGGCACAGGGGACTGGTCAGGGGCAAAAGCTAAGTTGCCTTGACTTGAAACCAGGGCCTACCCAGTATGAGCATCCTCCTATCTGCCCTGTTACAGTAATCAAAGCAGTATGACTGTTTTTTTTTGCCAGACAGAAACATGCTTCTCTAGTTCCCACTCCCCTTTGCTATATCCCCCATTAAAACTATCTCACTTTGATACTTGTGATACTTGCATTCTGAATACCAAGTGCACTGCCAGACTCCTCGCCACTTAAATGCTTGTCCATTTGTCTATCCAACCATCTATCTTGTTTTGACAGCTCTGTGAAATATTGATGGGGCTTCAGAAGATTGTTATAATAGTACAGATGAGGGTTTTTCTGGGCCTGAGCCATATTGGTGGTTGTATGAGTGAAAAGATGGGCACAGAGCTGAGGATGTTGTAGAATACTCCACAGAGTTATTGATTTCCACATTTAAGGCCCTCTACAGTTTGATTCTAGGTGTCAAAGTGGATAGGATGCCAGGCCTGGAGTCAGCAAGACTCCTCATACTGAATTTTCAAATCTGGCCTTAGATGCTAGCTTTGTGACCCTTTCTTAACCCTGTTTGCCTCAATTTCCTCATCTGTAAGATGAGCTGGAGAATGAAATGGCAAGCTAGTCCAGTATCTTTGCCAAGAAAACCCTAAATGTGGTCACAAAGAATAGGACACAACTGGACAACAACAATCTTGCTGAGCCCTCTTGATGGGGTGCTTATGCTTGGACACTAATTCTAACATTTCTCCTTAGCCTCTCTGCTTGGGTGCCTGTGCCTAGACCCCAGTTCTAAAATCACATCTCTCCCTAGTTTCAAAGCATTGGCCCTAGCAGTTTTTCTCCAGTTCAAGGGAAGCATGCCTTAGCAAAACACTTATTTCTCCTCCTGATGCTGCAGTTAACTGTGCCTATAGAATTTATTGGTCCAACTCCCTATGTACGTGCTAATTGGCTCTGCACTGGGGCATAACAATATTTACTACTTACCTTACTGATATGTACCCTAGACATAATCAAATGTATGTATACTCCCTTATATTCATCTTGTCTAGCAAGACTTTTGATGGAAGCCACCTGGATATTCCCAGTCAGTGTGACTTATAGTTGACTTAGTGATGTTTCATGGTCAAAATCACCCCTTCCAGGTAGCCCCCCGCCTTGGGCTTTTTCCCAGTGACCTCTGGGTAAGATACCTGCACAGGAGATGCAAGAAGTGCATGTTCCTTTAAGAACTGACCACCCCTTAACCACTCCCTAATCCCACCCCAAAACACCTAATTGACATGTTTCACCCCTAATCTCTTATAAAAACTTTCTCACACCCGAGTAAGGTTGCAGGTTCCCTAAGAATTCTTGCCTGCTGTAAAGCGTAATAAATCTTTGCCACCTCGACTTAAAGAATGAGATCATGAATTCATTCCAGATGGCCCTGACCCTCTCCAGTACTTGGGTCTTTGAGGGGCACTCCCTCTCAATCACCCCGTCTGGGAACTCCAGTCTTGAGGTTCCTGGACCTCATCTCCTTCATCCCTCAACACTCTCTCCAACCCTACTCCTCTACATATTTTACATTCCATTCAATTTGGATGGCTTGCTGTTGCCCAAATTTGCCATGCCATCTCCCACCTCTGTGCATTTGCATAAGCATCCCTAGGTGCCTAGAATATACTCTTTCCTCATTTCTTTTAGAATCTTTATTCTTTTTCAAGATTTAGTTTAAGTTTTACATTCTCTGTGATGTACATCCCCTCTACCACCTTCCTTCTTTAGTGATTTATTCTTCCTCAAATATTCTATCTGATCTCTTTGCCTCTTAATCCTTAAAGCTTCAAAGGGAATATTATGTGTATTTGGTTAAAGAGGATTCCTTACATAAATTCATCCACTGTCTTTACAATTTAGTCTTATAGAGTTAACTGGAGCATTGAGAGATAAATGGTTTGCTTGAGGTCACACATCTATTGTGTGTTGGAGGCTGGTCCTTCTGGATTTAAATCACACTCTATCCACTGTTAGTGCCAAATTGCCTCTCAACCCTTCATAGATTTAGAACTGACCATTTCATTTTTACACTTGAAGTAACATAGGTCCATAGAGGTTAAATGACTTTTCTAAGTTGTGGGACCCAGGCTCTCTCTCCAAATTCAGCATCTTTCTCTTGTACCATGCTGCTTCTATTATTCTAATCTGTATTTATGTATCTCCCCCACTTCTACCCCAGAAATGGAATATAAATTCCTCAAGGTCTGGGAACTGTTTAATTTCCATCTTTGTATCTCTAGTGCCCAGCAAAATTCCTTGCACATAACAGGCCCTTAATAAATAGTGTCTTTTACTATTGCTATTAGTGAAATCATTAGAGAATTGATCATTTTGTGAGCAGTGTTATTTCACAACAGAAATTACAATTTTGCTTCTAAGTGTTCCTTGTTGAAAGTTCCATTTTATCGCTTCTTTTCTCTTTTAATATCAGCAATAAGAAAAAGTGAAAGTATGAAGTTACAGTTGACGATATGGTTTTTATTTAACTTGTTTTTGATTGTATAATTTTACAGGTCATTGCTTAGAATGCAACTGAATCTGAACAAGCATGAAGTGGCTATATATAATCATGAGCCCCAAATTAAGATACTCTGTTTTGGTAAATTTAGCAACGATTCCAAGCCGGATGAAAGTTATTCCCTGCCCTTATATCATTAGTAATAGAATGATGTCAAATTATAAACCTAAAAGGAACATCACAGAGTATTACAATATACTTAATCTTGATGAAGGCTGTTCTGCTGCTGAAGTAAGAGAATCTTTTCATCAACTTGCCAAACAGTTTCATCCAGATAGTGGATCCGGTACAGCTGATTCTGTGGCATTTATACAGATTGAAGAAGCCTATAGGATGGTACTTGACCATGTGATGGAGAAAACAAAAAAGGCACAAGATAAAGTTGAGGAAGAAGAGGATGAAGATCCGCTCAAATATAAAACACCACAACATAGGCATTATTTAAGTTTTGAAGGTTTTGGTTTGGGAACTCCAAGTCAACGAGAAAAACAATATAGGCAATTTAGAGCAGATCGTGCTAGTGAACAAGTGATAGAATATCGAAAGCGGAAACTGGAAAACCAATATTATGCTAATAGTGTGACTGCTAAAAATGTAAGACAAAGTAAGAATCAAAAAATAACTCAAGCAATTGAACGCTTAGTAGAGGACCTCATTCAGGAGTCAATGGCTAAAGGAGACTTTGATAACCTCAGTGGTAAAGGAAAACCCCTGAAAAAATTTTCTGGCTGCTCATACATTGATCCTATGACACACAACCTGAACAGGATTCTGATAGATAATGGATACCAACCAGAATGGATTTTAATGCAAAAGGAAATAAAAGATACTATTGTGCAACTCAGACAAGACATTCTGGTGTCAAGGAATAAACTTGGGCATCCAATGACATCAAGTGAGCTAAAGCAGTGGAGCCAGGATTGTGAGAAGTTTCAAGAAAATATTAAAAAATTAAACAAACGAATTAATTATTTTAATTTGATTGTTCCTATTCTGAACAGGCAAAAAGTTCATTTTGACGCAGAGAAAGAAATCGCCAGAGCCCTGAAAAACTATGAAAACCTAATAGAAGCAGGGAAGATGGATAATAAAAGCACACCTGACATTGAACCAAAAAGTGTTAAAATGGTTGGATTCAGGGAAGGCTTTTTTAAATGGCTGAATCTATGGAAATATAAAATATAAGGATTTCAAGATTCAGTGCCATTGTATTTCAAAGTCCTTTTCCTTTTTTTTTTTTTTTAAGATATGCTGACCTCAAACATGAGATATATGCTATCACACTTGCAAGGATTTATGTCAGCTCATCTCTCTATTTTCTTTTTTTGTGATTCTGTTGAATGATCAAATTTCCAACTAGTCTTTAGGATGCATGTACACCTCAACTATATGTCAAAAAAACTCCAACAATTCAAAGACCACAAACCCATGAGGACTCATTTTGTGGGGAGGGAAACCACATTCGACAGACTTTGGATTTAAGAACCTTAGTCATCAAGCGAAATGAGCTAGGATAAGAATTTGGGAATAGTAAATTCAGGGTATGAGGTCAATAAAGATTGCTTCCACCATTAAGTTGTTTTTGCCTTAAGGCTGTGTCTGTTCACACTACATGAACAAACCATTGTTTAGCTGAACTGTTTTTTCACCTCTCAATGAATGATGCAGCTCATTGCTTGATCATTTTTTGCTGCAGTGATTACTAGAGATACTCAGAATGAAAGGCACAACCACTTCGGGTCCTAAACTCATCCACAGTGCATATACAAAAAGTATTGTATTAGCAATAGTGGATTTATGAATGTGTCCTTATTTTAACAGATAAAATGATGTTATCAACCTAAGAGAACTTTAACAGAGATAGCTTTTAATTTCTTAAGATGAGAAATTGTTTAGATATAGCAAAATTAATCTTTGGCAAATGAGCTTCTCCAGATTTCTCTTTTATTCCACCTATATCTTTCAATTGGTAATCCTTCTAGAAGGACAGAATAGAAATATTAAAATCCAAATAAAAATGAAGTATTAACATTTCTGACCCCTGTGATCATTAAGGACAACAAATATATGCATATATATGTGTATACATACATACATATGTGTATGTGTTTATATACGTATGTATTTGTTTCTGGCCATTCTACTTTCCTGGAAAATGGAAAGAAGTGAGCATAGATGGTATGTTTATAGTCTCTCCACTTCCAGAAGATCTGGCTTTTTTGATAACTTCTTTGCTCACAAAAAATCATTCTGAAAAATGAGTGAAACAGGATAGGCATTCTTTAAAATGTGACAGATTATTAGATTTAGTTGTATGTGTGATTGAGAAACTTGTGCAAATTGCCTTGATTTTAGAGAAATAAGTATTTTTTCAAATGTATTTATGACGGTTAAAACTACTTTCCAAAAATGAGATCTCTTTCCATTCTAATAATTAGTTAACATATGTGGTTGGTTATATTGTTTAATGAAGCACATTTTTATTTATATTGAGGCTAATTTGTAAGGTCATTATTAATTACATTGAAAATTACTGCAGTATGAATTACATTCAAAATGACTATGAAATTTATGTTGGTGATATAGACCTGTAGTTCTCTACAGCTTCAAGAAGGCTGAATTTTTTTGTTGTAGTTAGGTCTGAAATAGTTAAATTCCTACTTTGATGGCTTTGATTTCATTGATGGGAGGACCCCTTCCAGTAATGTAGATTATAACCTATCAGCTTTTAATCATGTGTGGCTCTTGTCCTTTTCTTGAAACTATTTCACAAGGTATCACCTGATTATCAGAGGCCTTCTACACTGCTTGATCCTAAACAGATACCAGTGGAACAAATAGGCTCTTCATCACTTATCTTTTACCTTTGCTATGTAACTGGTTCACCTCATTTTCCAGGCATACATCTCTCTAATAATATCCTTTATACTGCTTCTTAATAGCCTACTCATGCCTGGCCTGCCATTTTCTTTTAGGTGATCTGCAAAAAAGTAAATAAGAAATAAGCCAAGACGTAAATTTTCAGAATTAGAAAATAGGACTCATTGGTGTCAGATAAAAGTTTAAGCAAGCCCATGATATCAACACAATGTACTTTAAATTTTCAGAAGTTATCTGTAATAATTACAAATCAATTGTACTATAAATATAAGTATGTTCAGAAAGCAAAAGAACCTAAAATTAGGTTTCTGGAGCACTGGGTAGCTCTACTGGGGAGGACCTTTGTGAGAAGATGGACAAGAGTTAAACAGGATGATAAGCTGTGCATGGGTGTTGATCTGCACCGAGAGGGAGAATTCCCATTCCAATGTATCCATTGATGCACATATGCACTGTGTATATATCTATGTCTGTATCTATCATCTATCTATACACACAGGCTTATTCTGCATTAACACTTAATATCCTCTACTTGTTACCACTTGAATGTGTATTACATTCATTTTTGGTTAAAAATCTATCAACACAAATTAATCTTATAAAGTAAAAGAGTTCAAACCTCAGCTGATGCTTGCCTTAATCATTCATTTACTCATTCATTGAGCAAGCATTATCAAGTCCTTACTACGTACAAGATACTACTCTAGGTACAATGTATTTGCAGGGAAATGGAAATGGATAAAATTGCGATTCTGGTCTCACCGAGTTTATAGTCTAATAAGAATTTATAGCCGGGCTTACTTTCAGGCAATATTAAATAGAACAAATTTCCAGAATAAGAAAGCCATCTAAGTTAGTTGGAATGCAACTTGAGCCTTAGGTCAAAGTCTTCCACTTGACATGTTAATTTCCAACCTTCTAGCCTGTTTTTTGATTTTTAAGAGAATGGTTTATTTCTAAGTTTATTCACTGAGTAGAATGAGCTTAGGTTATATGATATAGGATCATAGATTTAGAGCCAGAAAAAGACCTAAAGGGTCATCTAGTGCAGCCTCTCATTTTACAGGTGAGGAAACTGACACATTTCAAGAGTTAATTTGCTCAGTTCTGTGACAGAGTTGGGAGTCAAACCCAATACAACACTCTCTCCTGCATGAAAAATGAATGGTGCTTATAAATCTCTTTCAAAAGGCTTGATTTCAAATATTGATCTTAATTGCTGGATATAAAAAGAAAAATATAGAAGTGTTGTCAACTTTGATAAACTTGGCACTCAAATTTTTCCATGGACAATAAAATATCAAAAAAAAATTAAGACAAAATGAATTTTTATATTCTAAAGCAGAGCTGTCCAACCTTAGGTTTTTATTGAAACAATAGACAATATATTACCATTTTAGTGAAAGTTCTGAGATAGCTCAGCTTTGTTTACTAAATCATTTATGTAGCTTGTAGGCAGGCTGCATAAGTCACACTGCTGGCCAGTGGGCCACATTTTGGACAGCCCTATTCTAAAGAATACAAATTTAGTTAATTATTTCAAAACATCCTATTTTCTTTCATCCCGTTTAATAGGAAAGAATAAGATTGTCAGTGCTCATAAAAGAAAACAGTTCAATATTGTAATTTCATCAATGTGGATACTCCTTCTTTTGGGGTATTTTTTTTTTAACACATCTCCATTGCCTTTGAAAATTGCTGTTACCAAAGAAGTTTATCATTCTTCTGCAAACCAGATGATGAGCTGCTTCTAATACAGGCTGGCGTAAAAGTCTGATTCCAAGCCCATTATTTAAATCCTTTCCAGCTCGGTAGAACTTTCTAGAACTTGTACTTCACTGGAAGAGCTTTCACAAATCCAGTATCACCTTCAAACCATGAGTAGACACAAGAAGAAAAATTTATTATTTTTTTGCAGTATGTAATAAATGTCCTAAAAAATCCCAAATTGTTTCAAAAGTATACTATCCTGAAGTAGGTTAGTAGCTGTTTATATAAAGGGATTTTCACTAACATCCATATGGTATATTATGTGTTATTTTGATGATTATTTAAAGTATCAAGCAACAAATGACTCTTTAAGCAGAATTAAGATCAACAGACTATAATCAAATGTAGTATATAGGTAAACTAATAGGTTAAGATGAGCACAATCCCAGCCATCTTCTGGATCTTCTTTGGGCTAGCCCTGGGGTCTGTAATCAGATAATACTGATGAGGTTTAGAGTGTGGGAGCCCACTTGAACTCCCCTTGAATCTTCCTACTTGATGAGGTGTTTGTTTGCCTGAGGCCATAAGCCTTTCATTATTGCTAGGCCCAAATCTCTAGGCTAGGTTACTGCTAACCTAGCTCTCCATTGTCTGGCTAGTTTCCACCCTTGCTCCTACCAAAGTGCCAATGCCCAAATCTGTTACCCTTAACCCAGCCTAGCCATACATTGTTATCTCCAGGTAGCCTTCAGCTACTTCCCACCATTAATCCTATTTTCTTGGTTCCTGGAGTCTGACTACATCCTAGTCCCATCAAGTTCCTCCTTAGACTCCTCCTCAAGACCTTCCCTAAACTCCTCTTCCCATCACCCTAGATCCCTCCCACAATCTTTGTGTATATAAGTTTCATCTTGCCTCCATGAAGATGCTCAGACTCCGTTTACCTCAGATGGAACCCAGCCTGCTTGTAAAAATGAGCATCACAAATGGTGAGATTTCTTAAGACAACCCAATATAGTGAACCTGTAAAAAACTTTGTCTCTCTTTGGCTGTGAGAAGGCTTGAGTCAAATTCTTTTGAGCAGGACCCGATGTGTTGGTATTTTGGTATCTCAAGCACCCCTAAAAGCATATGATTCCCTGACCTCTTCAGCACCTCTTACCAATGTCTCCAGTCTCATCCTGGGACTTAGGGTAACCTTAGGCCAATCTAGATTTTATCTAAATCAGTGGTTTCCAACCTATTCTCCAGGTAGGAAAAGGGAAGGAGAATCTAGAAGTATTGTAAGGGGTCCATGAATCCATATGGACACCAAGCATTGTCATTTTGATCTTAAGTGCCAACAAAATATGAAGAATCACAGTATAATATTGATACTTTATGTAAATCGAATGTCTTGCACATATATGTAAAACTTTCAGATGTAGATGTTTTAATAAATGCAAATTCATTGCACTTGCAATTCATCATATATTTTCACAGATATAACATCAGCATATATTAGCAGTAGAACTATTATATAAAAAAGGGTTCTCATCCTTAAAAAGATTGAGAATCACTGATCTAAATTTCTCTCTATTCCTCTTGCACCAATCATACCTGGGGTCTTTGCTGAAAGGACAGCTTTGAAATAATTTCCCAGTTCCCTTGTTAGATTCGTTTGCTTGGGAATGGAAAGAGTCCAGGGACCACAGGATTAGCCAATCACATAGAGCTCTTTTATTATTATTACTGGCATGCCAGGGACTCCATCCTAAGGATGAGAGACCCCAACTCCAGGTTTAAGGCAGAATTTATAGGGTACAGAAACAA
>JAQQSZ010002380.1:0-14774 GCA_028646595.1 Phalanger gymnotis | reverse complement strand
GGGGAGCAAGAGTATGTCTGGGCTCCTGGTGTTGACCCCTGCCGGCTCTGCCCCTCTGGTACTCTGGTACTCCAACTACTAGGCCACTGAAGCCCCACTTCTGTCTCCTCTGTTCTAGTGTTCTTTTTTTTTTTCCCTTCCAGGGATTCTCTGGGTGGGGAGGGGAGGGATTAGAGTCATTTACCTGGCCATTATGTCTCCCGGAAGCTCAAGAAGAGTTTGAAACCTTTGGGCTGCAAGCCTCAGGAGCTGGTATCTCACAGTCTGTGGCTTTGCGCTGCCTCTCCTAGCTTCCGCAGAGCGTCGTCCTGTGTTGGGAGGCCTGGGGATCTGCGCTGGTTTCAGGCACCCGGCTTTCTCCCAGCCTGTCTCCCACGTAGGTTTTCCGGCCAGCCGCTTCTGCTTTGGTCCCGTCTGGGGCAGCTCCCCTGGCTGAGCTCTCCTAGCCTACAGATTCGTTCCTTCAGCCTTTCAGATTCTCCCGGCTGGGAAATTTGCCCCAGTCAGACTGCTCGCAATTTCTAACTCTCTCAAATCTGCTCAGATTCACTTTTTTATAGGAATCCAACAGAACTTGTGAGAAAGCTCCGGCAAGACGCTGTTTTCGTGCGGCCATCTTGGCTCTGCCCCCCCAGTCACTCAATAGTTTTTATTTCTTCATTGGAAATCTTCCTGTTCATATCCTTTGGCCATTTATCAATTGGGGGAATGACTCATATTCTTATAGATTTAATAAAAGTTCTCTATATATTTGACATATGAGACCTTTATCTGAGAAGCCCTCTATAATTTTCCCCAAAATTTCTGCTTTTCTACTGACCTTGGCTACATTTGTTTTATTTGTGCAAAAGCTTTTTAATTTAATGTAATTTAAATTATCTATTTTATTTCTCACAAAGTTTTCTATTGTTTACCCATAAATTATTTGCCCATCTACAAGTCTTATATTTAATATGTTACATATTCTTCAAAATTTCTTGTAATCTCTCTCTTTTTATCTAGGTAATATATCCATTTTGACCTTATGGTGATAAATAGTGTAAGATACTGGTCAAGGCCCAATTTCTATCAGACTGTTTTCTAGCATTCCAAACAATGTTTATCAAATAATGAATTCTTATCCTCAAAACTTATCTTTAAACTTGTCAAATGCAAGGTTACTGTTATCATTTGCTGCTCTCAATTGTATGTCCACTCTATTGCACTCATCTACCTTTCTACTTCTTAGCCAGTACAGATAGTTTTGATAATTACTGCTTTATGACATAGTTTAAGATCTGCTACTACTAAACCACATTTACATTTTTATTAGTTTTTTTGATACTCTTGATATTTTATTTTTCCAAGTGAATTTTGCAATTATTTTTTCAAACTAATTTTTGTTTTGTAATTTAATTGAGATGCCATTGAATATGTAAATTAGTTTTAATTTGGTTTGCACAGTCCCTGGGTTGGTTTTTATATGTGTATTTCCATGTGTTTTATTCTGGCTTAGAGTTATTTTAAATGCATTATCTATTACCATTTCTTCTTGTATGTTTTTATTTATCATACTTAAAAATAATGATGATTTATATGGATTTACTTTATGTCCTACTTTCTTAAAATTGTTAATTGTTTCAACTCACTTTTTACTTGAGTCTTTGGGATTTTCCAAGTTTATCATCATATCATCTACAAGAAGAGACAGTTTTATTACCGCATTTTCTGTTCTTATTCCTTATATTTCTTTTTCTTCTCTTATTGTTTTTGTTAGGATTTCTAATAATATTTGATAATACATATAAACAAATATATGTGTGTATGTATGTATGTACGTGTTTGTATGTATATATAGAAAGTATGTATACTAAACACCTTCTGCTGAAAACAGTTCAATTAAAGGCTACTAAAGACATATAAAATATATTATAAATTATATAATCTATTCCAACAGAATTGATCTCTCAAATAACACATCATAGAAACAATAATTTCAACAAATAGAATGACAAAAATACAAATATGGGGGACATAGTTAAAACAGTCCCAATTAGAAAATCTATTTCTCTAAATAATTTTAAAATAGAAAAATGAACAGACCTATTCACTAGGAAAATAATTAAAGATGTACACTTACATATTATCCTGAAAACCAAGGAAGATATTTACAAAATTATAAAGAAAATATTGAATTAATAAAATAAAGTAGGTTTTAAATAAAATAGATATACTCAACAAATGTGACAGCAAATAGAGGTAAACAAAATTTGCCTAAAAGAATGAAAAAGAGAATTTCCTCCAATGGATAAAACATCAAAGGATATGAATAGGCAGGTATACTGTTTTTTGTTGTTGTAATGATCATTGTCATTGTTGTTATGTTTACCATTGTTGCTTTTATCCTTTGTTGAGATCAGATAAGCTCTTCATCAAACAGAAGTACATCTGATATAGAAATGACCAATACCAACTGATTGATAATGATTTTTTTTATTAGTTTTTACAACATGAGATGGTTCTCACCTCCTTCAGCAGCCTGGTGGCTTTTAGCATTCAAGAGCTCATCATATTATTGCTAGATCATTCACTCTATTGACTTGTATTTCTAGAAATATTTTTAAACTCTGAATCACTAAGGATGAAAGAAATGAATATTTAGATTTGATTTTCCATATCCCGTCTATCAGATTATAAGTTCATTGAGGGTAGGAGCTGTCTTTTACTTCTTTTGTATTCCCAGAACTTAAGACAGTTTCTGCCACATAGAAGGTGCTTAATATTTTTTTTTTATTTATTGAGTAATTGATCTACTTAAGAGGTAAATATGAGAAAAAAGAAGAATGAAAAGTGTTGGAGAGGATATGGGAAAAACAGGCTTACTGGACCACTCTTGGTAGAATGATAGATTTGTCATTACATTCTTTTTTAAATATTATTTTAATATATTTTATTTATTTCATTAATTAATACCCAGTGACATAAAAATTGTAACAACAATGTTGCTAGCAGATGTCGTAGGGGTGAAAGATCAACAGCAAGAGCACACAGAAGGGCTGCTAGCAAAGGTTCTTTGATCTGCTTTTCTAAGCAAAGCAACTTTAAGGGGTTAACAAACTCACTTTATTTAAATATATATGTGTATATATGTATATATATGTATATATGCACATATATGCACATATATGTATATATACACATATGTATACATATATACATATGCACATGTACATATATACATACATGTATATGCATATGCATAGGCATATGCACATGCATATGTATATGTATATATCATTCACTTAGTTCAGGGGAAAAGCTAGCACCCTGAACTTCAGAGAGAATACAAACAGAAATTACAAGCATACATTATATAAACAGAGGAAACACACCCAAAAATCAACAAACAGGCCTCTATCTGTCTGACCTGGGAATTACATAGTTACCAAAGAGAGTAGCACCAAAATCTGAGTTTTTCAAAGCTGAGTGAACCCTTTAAAGGCAAAAGTGCCAAACTCTGATTTTATACACCCTGTTCAGGGCCATGAGGGCTCAGAGCCTACTTAGCAAAAAAGGTTTGCAGCCTGGGGACTCAAACCAATTAGTGAACTGGTGTGGGACTGCCTCTAATCAGGCCCCCCTTTGTTGGCCCCACCTGAGGTTTATTGAGGGGATGGGAAGAGTAATCCCTGATCAGCATCACAAAGGTATGGGCCTGCCTCTAATCAGTCCTCCACTTGTTGGCCCCACCTGAGACCTACTCAATGGGCAGGAAAGATGTTTCACTTACAGATTGGCCTTACAAAAATTAACGTTCCTTTAATAACATTAAGTTCCATATTCTTTCTCTATCTCCCACTGCTCCCACCTCCTTGTAAAGGCAAGCAGTTTGATATCAATTAAAATATAAATTCTAAAAAACGTATTTCCATACTAAACACATTGCAAAACAAAACAGACAAAAATAAAATCACACAGACAATAGTTTGTTACAATCTCCATTCAAAGTTTATCAATTCTCTCTCTGGAGATAGAGAGCGTTTTTTCATAATAGGTATTTTGGAATTGTCTTAGATCTTTCTCTTGATCGGTGTAGTTAAGTATTTCACAGTTGATCATTACAACATTGCTTTTATTCTATGATGTTCCACTGTTTCTGCTCATTTAGCTGTGTACGAGTTCATGTATCTTTGCAAGATTTTTCTGAAGCCAGTCTGTTCATCATTTCTTATAGCACAATAGTATTCTATCACATACCACAGCTTGTTTAGCCACTCCCAAATTGATGGGCATCAACTCAATTTGCAATTCTTTGCTAACTCCAAAAATACTACTATAAATATTTTGGTACAAATATTTTTCCCCCTTTTCTTTGATTTCTTTGGAATATAGTAGGGTCAATGGTATTCTTGGGGTCAAAAACATATATACTATTTTACTACCCTTTGGGAGAGTTCCACATTGTTCTAAAGAATGGTAGAACTAGCTCACAACTCCAACAATAAGGTAATAGTGTATCTATTTTTCCATGTCTCCTCCACAGTATTGAAAAAGTAGATTAACTTAGGTAGAATTGTAATTTTTATTGTACTAGCTTAGCCAACAATAAGCAATTAATATTGCTCCATTTAGATCTGTCCATATTTGTATGCAAGGTGTTTTACAATTAAGTTCATATACTTTCAGAGTTTATCTTGGCACACAGACTTCCAAGTATTTTACATTTTATATAACTAGCATTTCTGGTACACTATTTAACAATAGTGATGACAATATAGTTTAAATACTGACAGTATTAGCCTGGTAAATTAGCTATTCCACCCAGATTTTTGACATCTACAAATTTGACATGAATGAGTTCTATGACTTTGTCTAATTCAATGATAAAACACACGCAAACACATATATAAATATATATGTTCCCAACCAAAGATCCTGTCTAGTTCATGTTCCAGAATTGTTAATGACTAACTATGCATCTAGACAATCAGGAAGCTCTGTATCCAAATACTGTTTAGTCTATATCTCTCTGCCAATGATTTCAGTCTTCAAGAATATTATTCATCAGGCTTTGAGTCCAGAAATTGTTCTAGGATAAACTATTTATTCTCTGTCTACCATTTTATTCTGTCTTTTCCAACCCATTTTTTTCCAGTTTCTTTATGGGTGGGCAAACCAGGTACACCAAGTTATGGAAGGAGATAATGACCAAATTATTCTTTCCAACAATAAAGATTATATATTCAGTTAGAGCTTTATTTATTCTTTTTCACTCAGGGACCTCAGCATAGTGGAAAACATACAAAATAACCCTAACACTTACAACTTTGACCACTGGTGTCAATAATTTAATTTACCTCTAGACATATACCCATGGTTTCCATAATGCTTACAAGCTTTGAATCAATGACTAGGGTGTCTTATGATTTGCAAAGGAATAATTGTACAAAGGTATCAAATCCAAAGCTACAGTGGCTAAGATACATAACACCAAATCTAGAATTAGTGACTTGTGAATGTTGCTAACTTTTTAGCAGCCTTTAATAATTTGCTGAAGTGTGACTAACTCAGTAAATTATAATTTTCTTGCTCAGAATATATTTTTGCAACATATTACAACCCTCATTCACTTTTTCCCTATTTAAGACAAAACACTGTGAATAAATTGCCTGAAGAAAAGATTCAAAAATCCAGTTTTGGAACACTCAAATATTAAGTTTATTTACACATCAGACATACAACCTACAGCTTCTAAAATAGATCAGTACTACCTTGTATACTATAGGTCTTCCTGCTATGTAATAAAGAATATCTGTTGTTAAATGGCCAATAAATTGGAGAGGCTGAAATATAAATACCGCCTAATGTAGTTATTTTTCACAAAGGCATTTGTATGGAGCTCTTTCAAATGTAGAGTAGTTTCATTTTGAACTTGATTGTTCCTTCTGGGTGCTAGCAATCATCTGAATAATGGTTATTGCATCTTAATGATGACCATTGCAAGTTTCGTATTCATTTCTTATATCCTCAAATACAGTGTTGAGAATGGCAAGGTGGGCCGTTCCATGAATAATTCAAAATGCTTAGGCCCAGAGTTGCCATTTGGGGATAGCGTTAGGGCTAAGAGTGGGATACAATTGAAAGTAGCATAGTGAGTTATTAAGAAAAATGTATCTGAAGAGAAACCAATGTTTAAGGCTTATTCTCTCTGCCAATAATATGATTTTTTGAAAATTAAAAAAATAGCTATGAAGAAATTGAATGGATTTTACTACTAAGAAAAAGCTATAGCAGGCATATGGATTTTATAAATGTTCTCACTACTAGTTATTCAAGCGATTAGTTCTCTTCTCAGTACTTCCCTCCTCTGAGGTCTTTATCCCTCCCTATTACATCTGTCAACAAAATTCAATGGCAATACTTGTATATGAATATCATTGAAACCATGGTTCTCTGACTCCATGGCCAGGCCCATCAAATGAAGATTATTGTTATGTTGTGTTTGTCCTTCCTTGTCGAAGAGGGCCATGACATCAGGGAAATGATGACATCACTTGCATTTGGCTTTAATTTGAGTGAGGGAGGGCTGTGCAAGGTCACCAGCCTCACTTTCTCCTCCAGAGACATCTGGGTCCAGTAGCCTGATATTCACCATGATGACTGGAGATGGCCCAGAATGCATTGGGAGACCCTGGCCTTTTCAGGCTGAGGTCTTTTCAGGTTCTCACTTTGAGTGAGGCAAAGCCCATTTAGTGAATAGGCCTCTTCAATGTGAGAAATGGTGAGAGGAGTTTTGTTTCCACAGGATAGTGATAGCAGATTGTAAGTCAGGTGACTGGTTCTAATCAGAGGTGTGATCCAGCAGGGATCAGGCTTCTAATTGGTGAATGGTTAGAGGCTTGTACACATGCTTAATGAGTCCTTTGACAGGGAGGGGGGGCGGGTATGACCTAGGCAGTCAGAGAGTTGCATCTCACTAATGAAGAGGCAGGAAATTCAAATTCAGAGTCAATAAAAGGGCTGGCATTCTTCTGAATCCTTGTACTCTCCTGTACTCCCATTTTTTTCAGAACAAATAAGTGTAAAATATAATTAAAACCATCCTGGCTTTTCAACGAGTATTGTTTATTCCTAGACAGCATAAATATATCTATAACATTCAAAAAGTTAATCAAGGGATGGCCCCTTTAATCAAAACTCAGAAAAAAAGAATCAAACTTGGAGGGGAAGACCCTCAGGGTTCCTGGCCAAAAGAGAAACTGTTACTATTTAGTATTTACATTCACTGTGTGCAAGGAGGGCAGGAACCTATTGTCCCATGTATGAGCTCAGAGTGAATTGGGTTTAAGGCTTGGTTTTTGTGAAAGAAATCTAGCTAATAAACCCGGAAGTACCTTCCTTTGAGCAAAGCACGGAGGGGGAGGGGGAGGCAGAGGGAGTCCGGGAGAGGCTACTCACAGGTGCATTTGTCCTTCATTCTCGAAGAGGACCATAACATCAACAAGGAAATGATGACATGACTTGAAGTTCACTTTAATTTGAGTGAGGGAGGGCTGTGCAAGGTCAGCAGCCTCACTTTCTGCTCCAAAGCCAAATGAAGAAAGTATTAACCAATAACCAAAGTATCTCCAATAAAAGTAACAGGAATTTAGAAAGCTGGCCAAATTCATTCCTGTTTTTAATAACTCTTCTGTTCTTGCTATTAGTACTTCTCAAATGGATGGAAATACCTCTTTTAATTTTTGAACTACATCAATGTGATTTAGTGGAAATGGTGAAGCATTTACCTCCACTGGTCCATATTGTGTTTAAGTATTTTGTAAGGCTGTCTTAGAAATAAAAACAAGTTACAAATCAAACAAACCCATTAGATCTAAACTAAAACCTCCTTCCCAGTCACTCTCACAGTGCAGATTGTTATCATACTAAGTATTTCAAAAATAATGCCTTACTCTTTTTAAAGGGGAATCATTTTATAAGTAACTCGATCAACAGTTGAGAATGATTAGGTATGATTCATTCACTCTACAATTATTCATTAAGCTGCTACCATGTCTAAGGCCCTATGCAATAGAAAAACAAAACTAAACTAAAATGTTTCCTTTACTGAAGGAGCAAAGACTTCATTTTCTACTGGTGATTTTGCGTCGATTGTTCCCTAGTTATTTGTTTTATTGAAAAAAATACTATTTGATAAGTTTCAATATTATGAAATTAGAATCATATTGCTTTCATCACATGGATATTTGTGTTTTGCTAAAAGAAGAGAAAGGCTTCATGAAAAGTACACCTTGTTTAGAAGTACCTAATGTTGTAGTTACAAACTTAAAACTATTTTGCTTTTTATCTGTTAGAAAAATGGGCATTTCACTGTTACCACCAACTTCTGCAGCTACAACCAGAAAAGGGATTTTAGAACAATGTGTTGAATAACTAGATTGACAGGATGCCTTTCTGTTGTTAATTTGAGCCATTTACTTCTTAGAACATGGCAAAGCTCCAGAAATAAGTTCTTCCCAGATTGAAAACCTGCTACCATTTTGGCCCCACCATAGCCACCGTCTGGGAAAGAAATCATTTCAGAAAACCTGAGAATTACCTCTGTAGGTACTGTGGCCCCCATCTCAGGAGCAGCCACAGCTACAAAACGCAGGAAATTTTCACAGCCCAAAATCTTAGCACTCTCAAATTGTTCCATATCAGAAATAAATATATTTTATGAATGGAAATAGCATTAAAGAAGATACATTACCATGTGATTTGCTGCTATACCTTAGGCACCACTGGGTCTACAATCTGACTTATACATGAAACCTCCCATTAAATATTTTCTCTTATTAATATGAGAACTCTTTTAGAGAAAGAATGTCTTGCTTTTATATTTGTATCCCTTTCACTCTTTGGATACCTATTTATCTTTCAAAATCTATCTTAAATCTCACCTCTTTCATTAAGATACTCTTCCATCTCCTCCTCTTCATAAAACAATAGCAATGATATAAGTGTATAGACATACATACATATTGCATAATGTGTAGTAAGTACTTCATAAACACTTTTTCATTCATTCATCATTTTTATTGATTTATATACTCCTATTGAGCTAAAAATTTCTGTGAAAGTCCCAGTGCTTACTTGTTTTCCTTAAATACTCACATTATTCTACCTCCAAGAAAGCTGCGTCTATTTTATTAAATAAACTTCAGCTGACCATTTTGGCTCACTGCCAATATTTCTTAGCCCCCCCCCCAGGTTATTCTTTCTTACATTCTAATTAGAGAATAAATGTAAAACTCATTTTTTTGGTATTTAAGTCAGTTGTTGTCATTAAGTCCATCTTGTGATTATCAATTTTTTTAGGCTTTCTACATAAGAAATAAGGCATATTCCTACTCTCGGAAATATTGGAATAACCCTAAATTGCCCAGCCTTTCCTGTTTACATTTTTCTGGTCACATTGTCCTACATTCCTACAATGTTCTCCTTCACCCTTTTCACTCTTTAGATTCCTATTTTTCTTTCAAAATCCAACTTAAATCCCACCTCTTTCACGAAGATACTCTTCCATCTCCTCTTCGTAAAGTAATAACAATATATGTGTGTATACACACGTACATATGTACATACATATTGCCTATTATGCGCCAGACGGTGTGCTAAATGCTTTACAAATAGTATCTCATTTGGTCTGTCCAATGACACTCTGAGGTAGGTGTTATTATTATCCCTGTTTTACAGATGAGGAAGCTTGGGCTAACAGTTTAAATGATTTGCCCAGGGTCACACAACTAGTAAGTGTCTTAGGTCAGATTTGAACTCTAGTCTTCCTGACATGAGGCTTGACTCTTTGCTGTTCCACTTATATGCCGCTGCTGCTGCTGCTGGTAATAGTAGTAGTAGTAGTAGTAGTAGTAGTAGTAGTAGTAGTAGTAGTAGTAGTAGTAGTAGTAGTAGTAGTAGTAGTAGTAGTAAGTTGAGGCAAGAGATAATACTAACAACCAGAAGATAGGGAAAAAATTATTAGAATAAGACAAGGACCCTGAGAGGAAAGAAAGAGTACAGCACATTCTAGAGATGAAGAATTTCCCTTATTAGCAGAAGACAATGTTGAGTCCATGGTAAAGCTGGGGGTTCAACTGGAGATGGAACATAGAACTTATGAACAGGAATATACCAAGTAAGTCAGAAAAGGTATATAGAAGTCATGTTGTACAGCTCTAAATGCCAGGTCAAGGAATATGTATTTTATTCTGAAGGCAATAGGAAGTCCCTGAAGGTTTTTGAGCAGTTGAATTTACATTGTTTAACTTGTAGTTCAAGATTATTTTGGCAGCTCTGTGAAGGACAAACTGGACAACAGAAATACAGAAATCAAGGGATACAATTAGGAAATATCTAGTAGTACAGTTGAAAGCTGATGAAGGGTTGATTTGGGGTGGTAGTTTTATGTATCGAGAGAGAAGTATATATTTGAAAGATGATATGAAAGGCTCAAGTGGAGTGTCATGAGACATTTGAGGAGGGAAAAATCACTTTTATCTGGTAAGGAGGAGAGAAGGAGAAGAAGAAATTATCCATGAAGAGATGGCACAAGAATTTGGCCTTGAAGAAAGAAAAAGAGGTCAAAAAACAGAGAATAGGGAGGCTATCATTAGGGGCATGAGATGACTAAAGAAGAAAGAGAAAAGAATGAGAAGAGGTGATATTAGTGGGAGTGGTTTGGGAGTCGGTTTACTACTTAAAAGATAGCACAAGTATAGATATTAAATACGAGAGGATGGGTGGTAGAATAGAAACCCTCATAAGGCCTCAGTTTAAATCTTGGCTTTGCTATTACATATGTGATCTTGGGCAAGTCACTTTATTTTTGTGGCATAGGTTTCTTCTTTTGCAAAAATAAAACAAAGTTGTTGAATTAGGCCCCAAATGTCCCTTCCAGCTACAAATTTATTATCCTGATATTTTTAAGTTTAATTTTAAAAACAAAATGTAATTTAAAAAAACATGTTACATAGGTTAAACTGATTTCAGATATTAACAGAAAAACTACAAGACTCAAGGCACTTTAAGAATGTCAAATTCTCACTTCCTCTCTCCAATTCATATCTAAACAAATTCAACAAAATTTAACTAATTGTCCACAATTTTTTTGAAAAACACAGCAGGATTGTTCTGTCTTAATTAATTAGACAAGTGTTTGTAAAGCACTCTGAATATGAAAAGCAGTATTTAAACACTCTATATGCATGTTATTTTGGGAATTAAACATGCATTCATGTATACTTACAGAACTGATAGATCTTCCTTAATCTTAATGGGCTAGATTTTCCCATTGCATGTTTCCCTAGTGTTTGCTGAATTCCCATTGACTTCTCAGTGTATATATTTTTTTTAATTTTTAGTTTACAACATTCGGTTCTACATAATTTTGAGTTCCAAACTTTCTCCCCTCCCTCCCCCTCTCACTTCCCAAAACGGTGTGGAATCCCATATAGTGTCCATGTATAACTTCTCATTGAATTAAATACACACTAGTCAAGTTATGGAGAAGAACTGTGATCAGTGAAATGAATCATGCAGAAGAAAAAACAGGACCCCCCCACCAAAAAAAAACAACCCAAAAACAAAAACAAAAGAGAAAAAAGAAAAAAAATGCGGGGGGAGGGGAAGGCTAGCATGAAGTGTGCCTCAATCTGCATTCGTACTCCATAGTTCTTTCTCTGGATGTAGATAGCATTCTCCATTGAGTCCTTTGGAGCTGTCTTTGTACCTTGTGTTGCCGAGAAGAGCAAAGTCTGTCAGGGTTGGTCTTCACAGAATTCATGTATCTGTGGTTGTGTATAATGTTCTCCTGGTTCTGCTCCACTCACTCAGCATTATGTCGTGTAGGTTCTTCCAGGTTGTTATGAAGTCCATATCATCCCCATTTCTTACAGCACAATAGTATTCCATTACCTTCATATACTACAACTTGTTCAGCCATTCCCCAATTGATGCGCATCCCTTTGATTTCCAATTATTTGCTACCACAAAAAGAGCCACTATAAATATTTTTGTACGTCTGGGTCTTTTTCCCACTTGTGTGATCTCTTTGGGATACAACCCTAGCACTGGTATTGCTGGATCAAAGAGTATGAACATAGTTCTAAATTGCTCTCCAAAATGGCTGGATCAGTTCACAACTCCACCAGCAATGTAACAATGTTCTAATTTTCCCACATCCTCTCCAGCATTTATGTAGTATCTAAGAGCTGTTTTGATTTGCATTTCTCTAATCAGTAGTGATTTTGAGCATTTTTTCATATGCCTATAGATATCTTTAATTTTTTCCTCTGAAAACTGCCTGTTCATTTCCTTTGACCATTTCTCAATTAGGAAATGACTTGTATTCCTATATATTTGGCTCACTTCCCTGTATATTTTAGAAATGAGGCCTTTATCAGAGACACTAGTTGAAAAGATTTTCTCTCAATTTTCTGTTTCCATCCTAATTTTTGTTGCATTGGCTTTTTTTGTACAAAAACTTTTCAATTTAACATATCAAAATTATCCATTTTGCATTTTGTAATGCTCTCTATCTCTTGTTGGGTCATGAATTCTTTCCTTGTCCATAAATCTGATAAGTAAACTATTCCTTGCTTTCCCAAATTACTTATACTATCAACCTTTACTCCTAAATCATGAACCCATTTTGACTTTATTTTGGTATATGGTGTAAGATAGATCTATGCCCACTTTCTGCCCTACCATTTTCCAACTTCCCCAACAGTTTTTGTGAAATAGTGAATTATTAGCCCAGAAGATGGCCTCTTTGGGTTTATCAAAGAGTAGATTGCTATAGTTGTTGACTTCTCCATCTTGTGTTCTTATCCTATTCCACTGATCTACAACTCTGTTTCTTAGCCAGTATGAGGCAGTTTTGATGACTACTGCTCTATAGTACAGTTTAATATGTGGTATGGCTAGGCCACCTTCTCTAGCATTTCCTTTCATCAATACCTTACATATTCTAGATCTCTTGTTCTTCCAGATGAATTTTGTTATTATTTTGTCCAGCTCTGTAAAATTTTTTTTTGTGGTAGTTCAATTGGTATGGGACTGAATAGATAGATTGATTTAGGTAAAATTGTCATTTTTATTATATTAGCTCAGCATAACCATGAGCAACTGATACTTTTCCATTTATTTAGATCTGACTTTATTCGCGTGAAAAGTGTTTCACAATTATGTTCATATAGGCCCTGGGTTTGTCTTGCCAGATAAACTCCCAAATATTTTATAGTGTCTACAGTAACTTTGAATGGAATTTCTCTTTCTATCTCTTGCTGTTGGGCTTTGTTAGTAATGTATAGGAATGCTGAGGATTTATGTGGGTTTATTTTGTATCCTGCAACTTTGCTAAAGTTGTTTATTATTTCAAGTAGCTTTTTATTTGATTCTCTAGGATTCTCTTAGTAAATCATCATATCATCTGCAAAAAGAGATAATTTAGCTTCTTCTTTTCCTATTCTAATTCCTTCTATTTATTTTTCTTCTCTTATTGCTATAGCTAACGTTTCTAGTACCAAACTGAATAGTAGGGGTGATAATGGGCATCCTTGTTTCACCCCTGATCTTATTGGGAATGCATCTAGCTTATCCCCATTACAGATAATGCTTGATGATGGTTTTAGGTAGATGCTGTTTATAATTTTAAGGAAAGCTCCATTTATTCCTGTGCTTTCTAGTGTTTTTAATAGGAATGGGTGTTGTATTTTTTCAAAGAACTTGTCTGCATCTATTGAGATGATCATATGGTTTCTGCCAATTTTGTTGTTGATATGGTTAATTATGCTAATAGTTTTCCTAATATTGAACCAGCCCTGCATTCTTGGAATAAATCCTACCTGATCATACTGTATTATTCTGGTGATAAGTTGCTGCAATCTTTTTGCTAATATTTTATTTAAAATTTCTGCGCCAATATTCATTAGGGAAATCGGTTTATAATTTTCTTTCTCTGTTTTGACTTTACCTGGTTTGGGCATTAGTATCACATTTGTGTCATAAAAATAATTTGGCAATACTCCTTCACCTGTTTTCCCAAATAGTCTGCAAAGTATAGGAATTAAATGTTCTTTAAATGTTTGATAGAATTCACATGTAAAACCATCTTGCCTTGGAGACTTTTTCCTGGGAGTTCATTGATGGCTTGCTCAATTTCTTTTTCTGAGATGGGGTTATTTAGAAATTTTACTTCCTTTTCTGTTAACCTGGGCAATTTATGTTTTAGTAGATATTCATCCATATCTCTAAGGTTGTCAAATTTATGGGCATACAATTGAGCAAAATAATTCCTAATTATTGTTTTTATTTCCTCTTCATTAGAGGTGAACTCACCCTTTTCATTTTTGATACTAGTAATTTGATTTTCTTCTATCTTTTTTTTTAATCAAATTGACCAAAGGTTTATCAATTTTATTGGTTTTTTCATAAAACCAACTCTTTGTTTTATTTATTAATTCAATAGTTTTCTTGATTTCAATTTTATTAATCTCTCCTTTGATTTTCAGTATTTCTAATTTGTTATTTACTTGGGGATTTCCAATTTGCTCTTTTTCTAGCTTTTTCAGCTCTATGCCCAGATCATTGATCTCCTTTTTCCCTATTTTATTCATGTAAGCATTTAGAGATATAAAACTTCCTCTAAGAACTGCTTTTGCTGCATCCCATAAGTTTTGGTATGTTGTTTCATTATTGTCATTCTCTTGAATGAACTTATTAATTGTTTCTCTGATTTGTTCTTTGGCCCACTC
>JAQQSZ010002379.1:0-14774 GCA_028646595.1 Phalanger gymnotis | reverse complement strand
TGGTGGAGCCCTGCTTCCCTCTGCCACTTTGTGGGTTCTGCAGCTCTAAAATTGGTTCAGAGCCATTGTTTTATAGGTTTTTGGAGGAACTTGGTTGGGAGCTCACGCCAGTCACTGCTTCCCTGCCGCCATCTTGGCTCCGCCCCTCCAGAACTGGTCTTATGTAGGATGCTGCTATTTACAGATTTTTTGAGTTCACCAAACCATTGATGTCAGCCAGTCAAGTGTTGGTGATAGTAGGGATGGCAGGTCCCTTCCCTCCAAGGGTTTTCCCCTTCAATTATGGATGCAAGAGCTGGAAACAAGACCATTTGGACTTGGTGTCAGGATTGCTGGTTGTATCTATCAGGCTCTGAGGGAAAGCGGTATTTGAGGTAATTTGACCTGGATAACACATGGCCTCCTTTATCTCCCTCAGTCTAGCTGAAGGAATTTCATCGGCTAGACTGAGTTCCTTACCCTGGTGGTAATAGTTGGTCAGAAATTGGAAGAAGTCATAGTGGCCACTTCCACACAAGGATTGGGTTTTTTGTTGTTGTTGTTTGTTTTCTGTGTGTGTTTTTTTTTTTTAATGGCTGTCAAGCCAGGCTAGAAATCACAAAGGAAAAAAGTAAGTCCAATATTAGACAGGGTAGTTTGGTGCCACAGTAGATAGAGCTCTGGGCCTGAAGCCAGGAGCACTTGAGTTCAAATGCAGCCTCAGACACTTACTAGCTATGTGCCCCTGGTCAAATCATTTAACTTCTGGTTGCTTCAGTTTCCTCATCTGTAAAATGGAGGTAATAATATGACATAGCTCTCAGGATTGCTGTGAGGATCAAATGAGATGATAATAAAGTGTTTAGTGCAGTATCTAGCACTTAATAAGCATTATATAAATGTTAATTATTGTTGTTGTAAATGGATTCTCTCAAACATCTAGAGGGTAATTGGCTCCAATACAATATACATAATGTTTTTTTTAAATGATATGACATTTTATCAAGTTCTTTTTATGTCATTTTAATACCTAAGCTCATGGGTCAGTAAGTCAGTTATAAAACATTTACTAATTGTCCTAGGCACTGTGCTAAGATCTGGAGATCTGGAGTGAGAATTTAGAGAAAGAAAATTATACACAGATATTCTAATAAATATTAATGCAAAAATTATACACAGATATTCTAATAAATATTAATGCAAAAAGAAAAGAGTATAACAAAGACACTACAGCAACATATTATAAAATCATACATTATGGCCAGGTTAGATTTTAAAAGGAAGAGTGAAAAGATTCAATATTAGGAAAACTACACATTTTAGAATATATTGCTAATAAAAATGACATAATTATATGAAAAAGCTTTTGATAAAATATAATAATTTTATGATAATGGCACTAGAAATTGTTAAACTAAATTGACCCTTCTTTAATATGGTAAAAATTATTTATCTAAAACTGAGCACAATCCTCATTTATAATGGAGAAAAAATTTAGAGGATTTTTCAATAAAATCAAGGGCAAAGCAAGAATGTCCAATGTCACTATTACGATTCTTATATCTCTATATTTTTAGCTATTGAAGTGACAAGAAAAAAATAAATTGAAGAAATAAGCACAGGAAAAGATGAAACGTGTCATATTGGAGATTGTATGACACTTTGAATATCCTAGAAATTTTTCTAAAAATAGTAATTATTAGCAACTTGAGCAAAATAATAAAATAAAACCACAAAGTCATCAATCTTATATGTAAGCAATATAATTCTGCAGAAAGACATAGGCAAAAAATAATTCCATGGAAAACTAAAGAAAGTATACAGTTTATCTGAGTCTACCTACCAAGAGGATAAGAGAAATTATATGACTACAACTACAAAACATTCTTTGTGGAAATAAATATAGATTCAAAATATTGGAGAGATAAATTACTCACAGCTGAGCTGTGTTGATATAATAAAAATGCCAATAAAACATTCAGCAGTACAACATTGGTTCCATACCACACCAAGCAAACTACCAAAAGTCTACTTGATGGATCTTGAGGAATAAAAGCATCTCAAGGAAAATATTGAAAAAGAATGGACAGAAAAGGGGCATAAAAATATCAGGTATCAAACTATGTTAAAAATCAATAATATTCAAAATTATTTGGCACTGGTTTAAAAAAGATAGATTGATCAATGGAACAGATTAGGTAAATATGATCCAGAAACAAACATAGTACCACGGTGTTAAAAAAATCAAAGCCACCAACTACTTGACAAAAGTGAATACGGCAATGTGTGACTAGCTCAGAAGAGAGATGAGGGGTTATTACAATGATCTAAGAATCATCTTGATAGAAATGATTAGTACAAGTAATGTGACTACCCAGTCTTACTGAAATACATTTTAATAATGAGGCAATAAATTATCGATAAAACTATGCTTCATACAATCACAGAGTCTCAAAGAAGGAAGAGAACTCACTAGCTATGTGATCAGGAGTAAGTCACTTCACCTCTCTGAGACTTCCTTTCCTCATCTGTCAAATCTGAATAAGACTTACATTACCCATGCCATTGTGTTGTTTTCAGTAAAGTTCAGAATAGGGGAGCAGTAGCTCAATACAGTAAAGACAGGTACACAGAGGACATGGCTGGATGATAGACCATATAGAGAGGTAAGTTGAAAGAATTAAGTCTTTCAGTGGTGGGATTCAGATGGTTTCCATAAGTTTAGTAGAACCTGTACCTAATTTTAGATTGAGTTCCTCAAACTGGTTGTTAGCAGGGGCAGGGCCTGTAAGCTTGCTATTAAGGGGAGAGGCCAGGGGGGAATGGGTCATTAATTCATTTGAATCCCACTACTGTAGTTTGAAGTCAAGTTGTGAAGGACTTCATCTTTCAGTTGGTCCTAAGGTAATAAGGAGAGTTGAGTTTTACATGGAAGGCCAAATTTTCAGTTCATACTTGTTTCATCCCTATAGTGACAGTAGGATAATATCATGCTCATTTTTATACATTCAACTGTTTAACACAATGTCTTATACAGAATTAGTATACAATAATGTGCTGAATCCAATGGATATATAAAACTCTCTCTCTATATATATATATATATATATGATATATATGTATGTATGTGTGTGTGTGTGAGAGAGTGTGTATATGTATGTCTGTATGTGTATGTATATGTATTTAACATTTTCCGCATATTCCCACTTTGATGCTTTTTTGTGGGGTCTTAAAGGCCATTCCATCATAACTCCTTGAGTTGAAAAATGTGGACACATTTATTCATGAACTATATGTCTATTAATAACAGACTAAAATATGCTCAAAGAGGCTTATGACTATGTAAGCTGAAGGATGATGTGCCCACAACTCTCAAGACCATCTAATAGTCTGTAGTGAAGTTGTGAACCATCTTGGCATACCCGCATTGAAGGAAGTGCTATGCTCTATGAGCCAAACATAATGGCAGTAGGTCAAAAGAAATGTCAGGTGCTCAGATGTAGAGATATTCGTATCCCAAATACTTAAATGGACTATGTGTGCCCAACCTGCGGAAGGCCTTTTGAGCTCATATTGGTCTAATCAGCCAGTCAAATACATTATTCCTTGACCGAAAATCATGATATCATTTTAATCCAAGTCAAGGATGAAGGATGAATAACAACAGTGAGATTATGAACTATGTTGGTGGAGGGACTACCCATACCAAAAAAAGTATCAAAGTAAATTGCAGTATATACATGTAAACGAGGCTTACCTCATACACTAAATAGTTGCCATGGAAACTGAATGATACAGGTACCCGTCTGAGAGTCGGCCAGACTTCCCTAGAATTCCCTAGGTCACAATAATGTTGTTCTTAAACTTGCAGAATTCAGTGGGAGGGAAGCAAGAGTGTTACGGGAGAGAAAACATGATGTCAGGCTGATGGAAGGTCAAGATAGGCCATCTCTCCTAATCCATCGCAGATTGTCCAAAGCATGAAGCAGAGGGGAGGACGACAGAAAGTGGGAGTAGTGAGATCTCCAGTAGCGGAGCTACTAAGAAGCATCTGATCATTAACAAAACTTTTCTTTCGCCACCCGCTTTACTCTAAGGAGAAGCCATTTTCCCTACACTTGTCAATCAATCCCTTGATTTCTTACTTTCCCCCTTATTGTTCTTCTGCTGCTAGGCAAATCTGTTGGTTTGGGGAGTTTCAGTTTCCTGCACTGTTTATTTTAATGTATATGCTATTTAAACTGTAATTATAAAAACTCAATGTCCGTCAAAACTGAACCTATTTGGTTATTCAGTGTATGGAACAAGAGGAAAAGAGAAGCAATGTCTCTTTTGACAGAAGACAATTTACCCTCTTAGTGGAAACTGAGAGATGGACATTAAAGTCAAAAATTAAAAGAACAAGCAAATACCTATATTATTTATCATAAATGCAATCTAGATTATCTTAACTCTAAATTCATGCGGATAATATCATCTCAGGAAATATTAGACTGCTTTCCAAATGACTGACTGAAAGACTTCAAATCTTGACTCTGCTACTTATTACCAATGTGGACTTGGACAATATGGCACAGGGAAGAGATCTCTGGCTCTGGAGACAAAGGACCTGAAATTTCATCCTATAATAAATATTGATTTCCTATGCAACCTTGATTCAATTGCCTCATCTCTGAAATAATGGTGTTGGACAAAATAACTACCAAGGTCCCTTTTAGCTGTAGACCTATGATCCTATGATTCTCAATAGAGCTAGGATCCTATTAGTGCAAATAATGAATCCCATGACGTAGTTGCATTTATGCAAATTCATTCTATTTAAAGGTAAAATAATGTAAAATATGTTCCTTGGTTTCTGCCCAATGGAAATATCCAGTAACAATTTTAACAATGCAACTACTTCTTGGGATTCCTTATTCATACTAATAAAGACCTAGCTATATATAAATTCACAAACTCTGTCTTCTTGTGCATTCTCAGAATCAGCTGCCAAAGTCTTAGGCAGGGTTGGTGGCTTAGAATAATCTTACTTCATCTCTTGGAATCAAAATTTTGTAATAGTTCACTATTAGCATATAAATCCCCATTTTCACATTTGCCAGAAAATGGTTTTGTAATCTATTTTAATTGCATTTTTTCAATTTCATTATAACTCTTTTTACAATTATTAAGGGATTATAAATTCTTACTAGATTGTAAGATACTTGAAGGTAGGAGTCAAAGAATATTCATCATTTTATTTTTCTCAGTGCCTCACACATTTCTTTGCACATAGAATGGAGTTCAATTACTAGTTCTGTGACTTTAGACAAGTCACTTCAACTCTCTGGAACTCAGTCTTTTCATGATTAAAATAAAGCATTTAGTCTGATGACCTCTAAGGACCCTGGGCTATAAATATACAACTCTATTATAATGGATTTTGTGGTAAAGACTTTTGTGAAAATAGATCAGAATAAGAGATTGTCTTCCCTGTACATTCACAGGAGAGAGATACAGAGAGACAGGACAGACAGAGACAGAGAGAGAGAGAGAAAGAGAGAGAGAGAGAGAGAGAGAGAGAGAGAGAGAGAGAGAAGGCTTGTTAAAGTAAAATCCTGGTTATTGTAAAAGTTTACTTTTTAAATGAACAGAAGAAGGGGGATAAGAAGGAGAGATTGACAAACAAGGCAGTTGTGAAATGAATGTGTCAAATTTGCTATGTAATTTTGAAAAAAAATGTAAGCTATATGCAATAGAGATCTAGCATTTATGTGAAGTAGTCTTTTTTGCTTCTTTTAATCTGAAAAGGTTGATGTTGGTCATAATTTCTCAAATTAAGAATAACAAAAAAATTAATATAATACAAAATTATGTTAAAAAGAAAAAATCTTCATATGATACATCATTAGGGTTAGGTGGGATATGCTTCAAGGAGAGCTATTACTCTTCCCACACAACATGACCTCTAAGTAGTTTTTTTTCCCCTTGTCTTATTGACCCCAAAACATCTTGTGCAGGAAGAATTGACAGGACTTGCAACTCAAGGGGTTGAATATGGGTGAGGTAATAGAGAGCAAGGAGTCAAAGATAATAACACTACAACAATCTTTGTGCCTTCAACAGTAACAGGAAAGTTAGGAAGAAGAAAAGGTTTGGGGTGAAAAGACAATGCATTTAGTTTTGGACTTGCTGAGTTTAAGATCTCTATGGGATAATAATCTTAAGATGTTTAACAGACAGTTGGAGATGCAAGACTCAAATGAATTCTATTGAGTATGAAAAAAAGTTTAATTCAGATGGGCAAGAACTCCATTTTAAAGTTCTTCTCCACTAAGGTATCTTCCATGAATATATAACACGGACTATATAGCAAGAGTTAACCAGGATACCATTGGCCTTATGTATTTATCTCAAGGTAGGCATAGCTATTCCCTTCCTCTAAAAGACCTGTTCTATGAGTCTAAAATGAGTGGAAGATAGCAAAGTGAGGATAGGTGACAAAGATGTTCTTCTCCCATAAAAATTACAAGCTTGCTAGCTTAAAATCAATAATCTACTTCATAGAGTCACAAAAAGAGAAGCAAGTTTCCTTACTACAATCCCTTTCTTTTAAGTAAGATAGTGTTTAAATGCGTCCCTCAAAGATAACCTTTTGCCTCTGATTTAATAATCTTCAGAGAGAGTGGCATGTTCTTGTGTCTCACACTGAGTGAGGTTTTCTTCCCCACCCTGCAACGTCTAACCTAAATCACCCTTCCTTGACACTATTCACCTTTTACCCCATCTTCTGTCACACTATGTTCTGTTCTTGCTGTAGAGAACAATGACTCTCACAGTAACCTCTATGCAATTCTATAGGCTTGAATAATGTTGTGAAGTTCCACTTCAGTTTCCTCTCCAGGAGGAATAACCCCAGTTCTTTTAGGCCTTCCCCAAAAGGCTTTTTATTACTTTCATTCCTCCTTTCTAGACTGTCTCAAAGCTGATTTTGATAAGTCTTCTTTTGTGGCCTGAAAGAGCACAGGGACATTGACTGCATCAGGGTCAAGACTCCAGGAAAACATTGCCTTTGGGGCATATGGTGATGGCCACATATATCCCATGGGATAGTAGTCAGGGTGACAAAGATGGACAAGTATATTAAATTTGCTCAAAGAGTAAAGCATTTTTTTCTCAGTCAGTAAACCTAAAGCTGACCATGAGTCTGTTTGGAAGCCATTTATTCAGGCAAACCTCCAGTAACTGCCTCAATAGACTTTTATAACGTGATATAAATCAGCCATTTCTGGATAATTTTCCTGAATCATCTTTACAAGAATATCCTGCTATCACAAGAGACAAACGGATCCAATATACCAGCCATCAGCCTGATGATGCAAGCAGTGCAGTGCAATATTTATTTGGAAGACTGTGAATGAGGCATTAAAGCAACTCATCATCCTGGTGACTAATCACTGATAAATAATATCCGGGACCCACAGATGAACCTAAATTACACTGAAGTGCCTGGCTAAGGAAGTCATGATACTCAGAACAAAACATTCACTCCCCCACCTACGTGTTCTGCCCACTTGTTCTCTGCCCAAGCAGGACACGGCTAGTAAAATAAACATTAGTGGGATCCATTAGTGCCCTGGTACACATCATAAATGGGCATGAGTAGCTGATGACGCTGGTTTTACTTAACTGAGGGACCCTTTGTTATTCTGAATTGGATTGGTTAGCCAGTGCATGGAGAGATTATACTCCATGCCTCATGTCTCTGTTTTATCCACTCATTGCCTTTTTCATTACTCACTAACAAATCTATAAAAGGGTGGGTGGAGGAAGATAAGTAAAAAGAAGCTCAAATCAGTCTGTTTTCCTGCTCATTATAAACTCCTATAATGGTAGGACAAAGAAGGAGATGGGAAAAGGAGGTTAGAACAAGATACTAAATGAGGTTTCAGAGTTTCTGTGTTTTTAATTAATCCAGGCTATGCAACTCCCCATTAGTAGAGCCTGATCAAGAGTTTTCATGCAATTGATTCTGTTGGGGGGCCAAGAAGGGAGGAGAAAGGATTACTCCATTAGAGATTTTTCCGTTTTTTATTCCTAGCTCAACGTGTGTGCAGAGGGGAAAAGGATGCTGGCTGTTCTGTGGTAACAATTCAGGACTTAGCTGGGAGACAAATTCCAAAGGAAAGAATCATTTTCTCAATGCTGCTAATAGCTTTAAGAAAAGGTGTAATTACAAGAGCTGAGCTGAGTGTAAATATTGTATAAAGCCTCTTGGCTGGAGACAAACAGTAGCCCACAGGAATCATCTTATTCTAACAGACCCCCATCCTCTCCCTTTGAGTGGCAGGTTAATGCTAATGCAAAGAATTTCTTCAACTTTCACATGTACTGCTATTATATATTTCAAGGTATTTATTACTATAGCACCTGTAAGCACTGTAAGAGGTAGGAGTCTGCTAGTCTTGCCCATCATGATCTCCTATTTATAGAGTTTTATAGCACATCCATACAACCTGGCTTCAGGCTAAATTTTGGCACAAAAGGATTTTACCCTCTCTTTTCAATTTCTTTATAGAAAAAAAAGAAAACTTAGAAACATTGACAATTAATTTAAGGTTCAGTAGAAAGGTACTGTGCTTATCATACCAAAAAAGAGGTTTTTCTGTTTCATATTAGTAAAAACAATAGCAACAATGATGATAATGAAAGTGCTCCCAAAGTACCTTGTCAATATCCCCCAGTAATTTTGGAGAAAGTCCTACTATGCCTCCATCCCTTGGTGATAACCAATTCTCTTGCTCATAATATTGGAAATCCTGGTCTGATTCCAGGAAATACCAGTAAAAAGGGAACAGAAACAGACATTACACTTAATGGACTAGCTAATGTCAACTTATTTTTCTGCTTTTAGAATAAATGATCAGAACTAACAGACAGACACACACTCACATGAGTGTGCACACACAACCACATACACACACAACACACACAACAACAAGCAAAGAGCCCTAAAACAAATATTAGACTTGTAGTTAGATAACCTTGGTTCTAATCCTATCTATACTAATTTGTTGTTTTGGTGAGGTTTTGGCACATCTTGTACCAATCTGTTAATTCTCTTTCCATTTCATTCTACTGTAGCTCTCATTTCTTTTCCATTTTTTTTTACCCAAGTGTCCTCATTCTGTTTTAAATAAACATGAAAATAAGTAAAGAAATTTTAATTCCTGCATGAATTTTTTCCAGGAATTCTACTTGAGTTTTTGCCCAACCCGTGTTTTTCTCTGAGATGTTTGTTGCTTATAAATATTTTTTGAGTCTTCCTTTTCTTTTGTGCTTGTGTCTTGAGCATCTCTGATACCACAGTAGCTCATTATGTTAGGGTTCCTTTTTTCCTACCACAATTCTGCAGGAAAGGGCTAGTCTGGTTCTATTGCTATTTTCTTGGGGTATTAAGTATTCTGTTATTTCAGGGTCTGAAGGACAGGCTGGGGACCTGCAAGCTTTCAGTGCTCCCAAGTGTTCTGATCCAAGGCAGAGTCTGATTGCTTCAGTCCTGGTCTAAGCACTGCATGTTTCTGATTTGTTTGGGTATGTACAAGAGTAGACTAATGACAGATTCAAGTCCTATCATCCAGTTGGTTGATTCTGTTCATTCAGCATGGTAGAATTATAGGCTCCACTTTGGTCTGGGATTCCTGCCTTGGTTATTCCTTGAAGACTGGGAAAGATGCTTTAAGTGAGATCCCACTCTGTACCTGGAGTGTGAGTCATATTGTTGCTGGTGTTATTGGCTTCAGAATGTATTTCTTTCTTGCTGCATCACCAAGGGACTCCCTACCAGCCCCTCTGTATAGGTCTCTTTATTAATCTGTGACTCACAACTATATAGTGGATAACAAAGCAGCCAGATGGCATTTGTCTCTTTTACAGTGACCCAGTACAAGTCTGGGGAAGTCCCAGTATGAGTCTGTAACCTTCTTTTGCCTTGGTGCACAGCCTTTCCTTGGACACTGTGTCCTAGAGTACTCTGCCTGCAGTATGCTCCTGGCCTACCTAGTCTCCACTGTCTGCAGACCTTCCTGTCTATTTCCCTACGGTGTACTCAGATAAACAAATTGCCCACAGTGACTTTTTTGGATTTACCCATCAGTATTCAGTCTGGTGCATTCATAAACCATAAACACTGTAGAAATGAAAGTTACTATCATAACATTATCCATAGCCAGTGGAAGACTAATTAAACAACGTGGAGAGTATGAATCTTACTAGCTACATTGGTTTATTCAGAGTAGCTCCATTCATATTTGACTATTGTAATGATTTAAAGACTATTTTTAAGTAGTTATAAAATGTTCATAAGTCATTGATGAATGAATAAATGAATAGAAAAGTATTTATTGTGCCTATTCTGTGACAGGTAACCTGCTAGCTGTGAGGGATATGATAACAAAAGAGACAATCTCTGCTCTTGAGAGGTTTATGCTACAGGAAACATATAGTGGAGTGGAGCCCTGGACACCTAATCAAAGGAAATTTTTATCTCCAAAAATCACAAGGATTTTGAGTAGAGCTGTTATTATAGATCATAATTCATTTTCAAAGCAGACCAATCACATCAGAAGGTGATGTCTTGACTTGTGTGTGAACTGGATTTAAATGAGGCAGAGTGTAAGGCAAGTGTCACAATATCAATGGTGACCATGAATATGTCTGTATAGTTCTGTATCACAGAATATGAGCCTCTCTGTACAGAAGGCAGAAGAAGTAAAACATTTATTCAGACACCAAAGGATCAAATCCCAAAACCAATAACTCCAACTCAATATAGCAGCAATTATGTCCCAAAACCGGTGAGCCCACTTTATCATAATAGCAAGGAACTTAAAACAATATCACAGCAGGAAGCCAAGCCATCCCATAGCCATCTCCTCTGCTGAGGCCTTCCCATAAACACTGGCTCACAAATCCTAGCTGTCTGATTGCCTGAGTCCTCTACTCCCACAGTTCTGAGAGTGAGCTTAAAGGCTACTTTCAGAGTATATGTAGCCTTTTCAGAACCTGAGAGCTTCACAGCCCAAATAACCTAATTACCAAAAGGCTGTGAGCCTTCCTACAAACAAGCCTCTCCTAATCAAGATTCCCCTAACTAGCTCCACCTGAGAACTGTTAATAGGATCAATGGGCAGGGAAGATCTTTAATCACATTAACACCACAGTCATCAAAGTTATTTTCCCTTCAGTCATCAAAGTCCAGTGGGAAGATATTATTAATTGGTGATGGCCCACCAAGAAGTGGATGACTTTGGTGTCTTTGATGTCTGATTAAGCTGTAAGCACTCTACCATGCCTACTTTACCTGCCTTTATGACTACTAGAACAAATTGTTATCATCCACCCATTCCACAAGAATTCTTCACATTCTCAGTGTAGACATCTGCCGAACTCACAGATGAGTTTGAGACCTGGCAGTTACCCTAAACTTGGTTTAGAACATCTGCCAACACAGTTTCACCAGGGTGTGGACACCGTGTATGCTTGATTTGGTTGTTGTCTTTAATTTTTGAAGAGGGCCAAAATTATATCACTATGTTGGAGTCAAGGTACAGTGTGTCCAGCTGTGACTCAGCAGACCAGTACTAGCATAACAAGTTCTACCACAGGTTGGGCAAAAGTAGTCCATGTGAAAATTTGGAATGGGATTGTCTCCAAATTTGCACAACTCGTGTCTTTGAAGCTACTATAAATCTGTTAGGTTCATAGAGTGCAGCACCTTCTTTGATGCAGGCACACAATCCTGGATGGTCCTGTGCCAGTGTCTCATATGTCTTGTAATTGATTCTAAAGTCTTTCAGAGATACCTTAAGAGTGCCATTGTATTGCTTTATTTGATCTCCATATGAGTGTATATCTTGTGTGAGTTTTCTATAAAATAGTCTTTTAGGCAAATGTACATTTGGCATCCAAATAACATGCCAGCACATCAGTTTCGCAATCTCTGCAGTAGAGTTTGAATTCTTGGCACTTCAGCTCAAGAAAAGACCTCACTGTCTGGTATGTTATGCTGCCAAGTGATCTCCAGAATGTTCCTAAGACAATTTAGATGGAAGTGGATTTAGTTTCCTGGCATAATGCTGGTAGGCTGTCCAAGTATCACAAGCATACAACAATGAGGTCAGCACAATAGCTCTATAGACCTTCAATTTGATAGGCAGTCTAAGACTTCTCTCACACACCTTCCTTTGGAGCTTCCAAACAAGTACTGAGCTAGCTCTGGAAATGTGTTTGTCAACCTCATCATCTATGTGTACATCCCTCAAAAGTATACTGCCAAAGGAAGTGAACTTATCCACAGCATTCAAAATTTCTTCATTTCCTGTAATTGATTGTTTTACATATGGTTGGTGTGGTGCTAACTGGTGGAGAGCCTCTGTTTTCTTGGTGTTATAAGGCCAAAATTAGCATAAGCAGCAGAGAATCAATCCATACTTTGTTACATCTCAGTTTCAAGGGCTGCATTGAGTGCATAGTTATCTGTGAACAAAAAAGTCATATACCAAACTCTCCCTTCACATTAGTCTTGGCTTGTAGCCTTTTCAAGTTAAATAATTTACTGTCAGTGTAGTAGCTGACCTTGATGCCTTTTTTAGTCTCTTGAAGGCATCTGATAACATCATGTTAAAAAGCATGGGAGTAAGTCCATAGACCTGCTTTGACTGGAAAAGTGTGATAACGGAGTTAAATGTTGCCTTCCTAGAGATGGATGAACTATCCTGCTGGTAAACCCTGTGGAGCTCTCTTTTCTCATTTAGCAGCTTCTGAATTTCCCCATCATTTTCATCAAACCAATCTTGATGTTTGTGAGTGTTCTGGCCCAGATGAGTAAATGCAGTGCTGTATAACAAATTTCTAAAAGCTGCCCACTCATTTTCTACTCCACTGTTGCAAATCATGTGTTGGTTCTGCCTCCCTTCAAGTTATCAATGAACTGTTCACGCTTATACAACGTCTCCAATCTGCTGATATTAACTGTTCTGATAGTCATCTTGTCTTGGGGCCACAACTTTTGTTGATTGTGAATTTTTATCTTAGAGAGGATAAGTCTATAATCAGTCCAGCACTTTATATCACACATAACCAATAATCATTCTCACATCCTGTCTGTCTCTACTCTTTACAATCATATAGTCTACTAAATGCCAATATTTATTTCAAGGACATATCCATGAAGTTTTATTGCATTTAGATAAATGGAAGACAGCACTGGTAATGAGGTCATGAGACACTAAAGGCTTGAGTAGTAGTAAATGATGGTTGCTGTTGCTATTTCTGACTCCATTCTTCCAAAGGACTCCTTACCATGTATGACAGTTGGTGCCTGATCTAGCACTAATATTACCCAGAATTATATGTCTTCTTTTGGCACATTGATGATGAAGATCTTCTGGTCTTCATAACATTTTTCTTTGACCTCAACAGTGTTTGTCACAGTGGGAGGCACATGCACTAATGATGGTGGTATGACATTTTATTGAAAATGCCACTCACATTGTCATGAGTCTGTCATTCACTTCTTTTTAGGAGGTATTCAACCTTGTTGACTAAATTAGTTTTGATTGTAAAATCTATGCCAGCTTCAAGGTGCTCCCCATCACTGTGGCCACTGCAGAAAAAGATATATCCAGTCATGACTTCGGGAAGCTGGTCTTCACTTGGCAATCTTGCTTCTCTCAGGGGTGCTATTTGGATGTGCTACCTGCTGAATTCTCTCACAACTAGAACTGTTTATTTTTGAAGTCTTCTGCATTTCCTGTTACCCATAAGTGTGGACATATTCCATGTACTGATGACGAGTGCAATAGCCTTGCAAACTTTTTCTATATTTTCTATGTGTCTGCATTTCAACCACAAGGTAGGATCCCTACCTTCTGTGGCAAGCAGGTTAGGGTTAGGTGAAGCAGACAATTTGGGGGGGGGGGTGGCTCAAATCTTTTTTTTATTTAATATATTTAGTTTTCAGTGTTGATTTTCACAGGAGTTTGAATTACAAATTTTCTCCCCATTTCTACCCTGCCCCCCACTCCAAGATGGCATATATTCTGGTTGTCTTGTTCCCCAGTCAGCCCTCCCTTCTGTCACCCCACTCCCCTCCCATCCCCTTTTCCCTTCCTTTCTTGTAGGGCAAGATAAATTTCTATGCCCCATTGCCTGTGTATCTTATTTTCTAGTTGCATGCAAAAACTTTTTTGTTTTTGTTTTTGAGCATTTATTTTTTAAAATTTTGAGTTCCAAATTCTCTCCCCTCTTCCCTTCCTACCCGCCTCCCTAAGAAATCAAGCAACTCAACATGGGCCACCTGCTTATCATTACGTATAACCCTTCCACAACACTCATGTTGTGAAAGACTAACTATATTTTGCGTCTTCCTAACCTATCCCCCTTTATTGAATTTTCTCCCTTGATCCTGTCCCTTTTCAAAAGTATTTGTTTTTTATTACCACCACCCCCATCTGCCCTCCCTTCTATCATCTCCCCTTTTTCATCTTCTTCCTCCTTTTTTCCTGTGGGGTAAGATACCCAATTGAGTATGTATGGTATTCCCTCTTCAGGTCAAATCTGATGAGGGTAAGATTCACTCATACCCCCTCACCTGCCTTCTCTTCTCTTCCTACAGACCTGCTTTTTCTTGCCACTTTTATGTGAGATAATGTACCCCATTCTATTTCTCCCTATCTCTCTCTCTCAATATATTCCTCTCTCATCCCTTATTCATCTTCAACTCACCCTGTGCCCTCACTGTCTCTCTCTCTCTC
>JAQQSZ010002378.1:0-14775 GCA_028646595.1 Phalanger gymnotis | reverse complement strand
TGGGGGGCAGTTTTACAGCTTGTCCAGAGTCTCAACACTCCTTCCATGAGTGTGCCCCAAAAATCAAATGCCAAGCTCTCCTCAGTTATATCCAGTTTTTGGAGCCCTGAAGGCTTTGACCTCACCCAGGCTGGGTCTGGGAAAGTCCTCCATCCCCAGGATCACATCATATACAAATCAATGACTCCTACTTGTCTCAGTGCTGAGAAAAGCTCCAAGACAAAAAGATCCCACTTTATCTGCCCCAGAATCCTTAGAGGCACTTAAGAGAAGAAAAGCAAAATGTCCCACCTTAATTACTATTACATAATAATGTTAATGTTACACCTAATAGAGTTTTGGGCCTAGGGCTTAGCACTTAGCAAGATTCAATGACAAAAGCCAAACTCTTCAAGGGCACTTGTTGAACTAAGTGCTAAGGAGACAATTTTTTGCCTTACAACACAAGTTCACAGTCAAATACAGGGTTAGGGGGTATAAAAATAAGCATGACCTAAGTTAAAATATAATATGAATAAAAGAGATTTTCATAGAAAATATTTTAGGAAAATCTCAATAAAAAAAAATCATTTTCAGATGGAGCAAGGAGGGAATGTTTTATGGAGGAAGATAACCTGAGATGATGTCAACAGGTGGTGATAAGAAAATACTGCATTACAGGCTTGGGGGATAGTTTGAAGAAGTGAATGGAAGCGGGAAATGTGCTTTGACTTCAAGGAACCCTAAGTATTTCAATTTGACTGTAGCAGAGTAACAAAATCACGTTCTAAAATGAGCTTAGAAAGTTTTTTTTTCTCATTATAAGTTGAGTTGGATATATACAGTATCTAAAACACATTAAACATCATACTGTACGTTCATAGTCCAGTCAAATATTTGACTCATAAATTCTGTCCCCAGTAGAGTGAGTTTCATTGTTGTAAGGACATTTGCAAGCAGTTGTAACTATGTGAAGCACATTCACCATCATAACTAGATAGTTTTATCTAATAGTAATTATTTTTTTCTATTAATGACTATTGCTTATTATTTTCTTCTTTGTTTTTAGTACATTTGTGGAATTAAATGGCAAAGGGCAGAAATTTTATAATTAATGAATAAATAGCTTGAACTTTTCACCTAACCTTCAGAAATTGTGGATTTTAACCCATTCAGAGATATGTAATTGAGGGTAATTAGGGCTCTGATTTAGAAAGAATTCTTCCCCCCAAAAAAAGATACCAATAATTTCTTTATGTGTATCACACATTTCCATAAAATAGTAACTACTTATTTCTTTTTTTTTTATACTATTTTATGGCTTGTATGTTTTCTTGAAAATTTAATTGCTAGAATTTGAAAATATTTTTATTTTCACATGTTACTTGTCCTGATTACAGAAATGTAAACATTTAAACATTAATAAATTTAAAAATGGTAAAGTTGTATCTCTTACAATTATACAAAATTCTATTTTAATTCATGATTGGCCTTATTTACAGGAATGAATGATTTTTGCTTCAAAGTAAATGGTCATCCTCAAGGAATATCACTTCCATGACTTTAATTTTGGAAAATAAGTAAATTAATTCATTATATAAAAAATATATTATCTTTTCTGTATTCTTTTATAGCTTCACCATATAGTTCACTGGCATTGGGTAAGTACCTGATATTCATGTAAGTAGGGTTAACGATAGAGACTAGAACTCTAATGACAGAGATTGGAACTGTAATTTCATTTACATGGGGAGTTCCCAAGTTTGCGAATGTACAAATGTACCAAAGTGCAGGTCAGCATTTTCTCTCTTATTTGTAGTTTTAGAGAGTTGACTAGAGCACTGAGAGGTCAATTGACTTGCCATATGTCACAAAGGCAGTAATAATGGTTGGTATAATTTGAACTCAAATCTTTCTGGCTACCAGGCTATCTCTCTATCCCCTATATTAGGTTGACTTTCATGTAGTATTTATGTTCTCAAGCTAAAATTTTCTTTTATAGAGAAAAATCAATTTAAATGTCAAATATATGCTTTAACTCACAGTAATGTTTCTGCGTTTAATATGTTTCTGTTATAGGAGACATTTTCTTTCAACCACTTGAGAAATGGTACAGCTTAAGTTAACATTCATGATCTACTCAGTCTAGGAGACTCACTCAGTCTAGGAGATTTGGAGGACCAGTTAAAAGATTGGAAATTGAGACATAGAATAGGTTATAGAAACCACCTAGACATTATTAATATCCTCAGAACTCCTTGAGGAAAAATATCATAACTTATGGAAAACATTTGTAACCACTGTCCCAAAGCCCATTGATACAGGACCCTCACCTAATTTGTGGAGATGAAGATCCTGCCCTATATGAAGAGTGGGGTAGAGTTGGTAAGAAATGCAGTCTTTCTCCAATTGCTTGGAGAGTCCCCTTTGAATTTCCTTTTGGGGAAACTCATCAAGCTTAGAAATTTGTTTATTTGTTGAGTTGCTTCATATGATACGGGCTTCTAGTTTTGAGAGGGAAGATGGTCAACCCTACACTAGTTTGCTGAAGGAACGGACTCTGGGAAGACATGAAAGAAACAGGCAGTTTTCATCATGTCCCTATTTCCAGCTTAATATTCTAGAGACTTCTGGGAGTTCTCCCTTGGATGAGATCTACAACTCTCTCACTTGGTTGAGTTAGATTATTTCACAAAAGGGGACTCTAGCTTGCAGAGTGAGTCCCTCAAAGCAACTGGAGAAGGCTCTATAGTTTTAGCTTCTTACCAACTCTGCCCCATCCCTCACATAGGACAGGATCTTCATCTCCGCCACTCAGGAAAGAGTCCCATACCAATGGGCTTGGGATGGAGTTACACAAGAAAAAAAAAATGAAAGAATAAACAGAAAACATATGTTAGAGAGCAAGAGGATGAAAGAATTAGGGATGTTTATCCTTAATACTTGGCTTGAGAGGAAACTCAAGACCTTGTCATCTTAGAGATTTGACTAGAGCACTGAGAGGTTAATTGACTTGATGCAGTAAGAGTCAGAAGTGTCAGAAGAACTTGAGCCCCAATCTCTCTATCTGCAAGGCTAGCTCTTTACCCATTCTACAAGGCTGCCCTTCTTGCAGTATTTATATTCACAAGCTAAAATTATCATTCATAAAGATAAATTAATTTAAATGTCAAATACACACATTAGCTTGCCTTAATGTTATTGTGTTTAATATGTTTCTGTTTTTTGAGATATTTCCTCCAACTGTCCTACAACTAGAACCACTTGACTCAACATTCCTGACCTACTCAACAAAAATAGAAAATTCAGGGGGGCAATTAGAAAGTTTTAATTCTGAAAAAAAGTTTTTTATTATTATTATTTTAAAATGAAATCTGCCTCCTAGGTAAAAAAAAATCTGGAGCCAATTCCTGGTCTTGTTTGGCTGTCATGCAACACACTATAACTTTTTGATTTAGTACATCTGACCTCCTAGAGTTTTGGTTCAGTATGAGACCTGTTAGGATACTACAAGAATTTTAAACTCAGTAGTTTAGTTTGGTCTTTGGTACTATTTTACATGTTCTTCAAATTTCTGGTTCCTATTGTATTTGGCCTTACTTTATTCTTACTCTTAAAACAGTCAAGGGCCCCAAGGATCCAAGATCTAGATAGCAACAGTAAGGGAGGTAAGGGGAAGTGGAATCACTTGGTGTCTTAATATTACTAATAAATATACATGCATAGATAGATAGATAGATAGATAGATAGATAGATAGATAGATAGACAGACAGACAGACAGACGGAGATAGTCATGCACATAATATATATATTATATGTACATACATATAATGATATCAGTGCATTGAATATTTAGGGACATCTTAATAATGATCAAATCATCAATGCCACTTTCGCTTTCATTGTTGAAAAATTTTCAGGTTGTTGTATATGGCCTACGCTAATGATATTCCTATGCCTCTGTATAGAGATTTTGCTATCAGAAGTAATCTACCTGAGGGAAATATGCCACTTATAATACACTCTTAACTTAGAAGGAATCTTTAAACTTATTTAGCACTTTTTATTGGAAGTTCTATCTATATTTGGATAAATATACTCATAATGTACTGAATACAAAGGGAGCAATTAGCATTTTATGTGAAACAGTAAATGAGCAGTGTATACTTAGAGTGATATAAATACTTGAATATGCATATATTGAACAATAAATACACTTTTTCATTTTTCTATTTGATATTTTCCTTTTAATATCTGAATTGTCACCACAACCACTAGTGTCATTGTATTATGTGCTGCACATATTCCAGACTCTCCATTTTATTAAATATTCATGTTCATCTGTAGTTATTGTTTTACATAAAAAAGCTCCCTCATTTTATAGTCCCATTAGAGCTTTAAAGTTAGAAAAGGCCAGGGAGCAGTGCAATGAGGTAATTTCCATACAGGCAGAATAAGCCATAGAGCAGACACAGGCATATGGAATTAACTGGACATTGGTAGGCCTTTAGTGATAGAAGATATTGTATCTAAATATTCTGCCAATAGTCAAATGTAGAACACATTTCCTAAATAATTCTCTATGCACCATGGAGTCTAAAGAGGAAGATGACCTCAACAAAGAATAGCATTGGCTTACAGCTGCAGTGGAGCTGTCCAGCAATGGAACACAATGATTCATGAGGAAGAAAACAATTGTCCACTATAAGAATCCCAGGGACATTTTACAGGAAAGTCTTCTACTTTGTAGGATTTGGGGTTAAATGGCCACTAAGGTCCCATCCAAGTATATGATTCTATAACTCTATAATATGAAAGAAATAAAATATGGAAAGATGAAGAAAACTAAGAAAAAATAAAATGGGAGAAAAGAAATGTCAGGATATGGGTTTTGCAACCATGTCCATTCAGTACTGCTGCCTCTTAAAATATATTTCTATACTTTACTGAAAAAACAAACTGACACAGTATATTTTACCATTTTAGAAAACAGATGTGACACTTTTCTTTTCTGTAGTTTCCTTCATGGTATTTTTTTCTTTTGCTAGACATAGAAACAGGTATTCTGTAATTTACAAGATGAGAAGCAAATGATGAATCACTGATGAATGGTTATTATGAATGAATCCTCTTCCTTTTAAAAAATCATTCCTTTCATTTACTGTTACAAGCTCCCTGTGTTCATTGTTATTAGTTTATTGATCAATGGAAAGTAAAAGGACCACAATTTGCTGCATCTTCTCTTGGGCAAATACTGAACAGCAAAAAGAATGTCTACTTTGCCAATCTGAATGAAAGGGAAATAATATGTATTCTTTGTTCTGTGGGGCTTTCTGAAAATAGAGCAAATTTCTAATTTTGAATTATTTTTATGTATTATGGCACATATTCCCAATCAATGTCTTTGTTTAAACAGCCAGCAGAACTAGATCTAACTGAATGGTTTGATTCATTATAACTCATTTTTTTGGTCATTCTCTAAGCAAGAAAATCAGCATTTATCAGTTTTCCCATGTAGACTTGTAGAAAGTCACCCACAAGTTGAGCTTGCTAAATCTTTCATTCATATCCATCCAGTAGTAATTACATACACAGACTTTGTTTTTCACTGATTTAGTGATTATAATAAGCAAGGATGAACATAGATATAGCAGCAAAATAGTTGACATTATGAAAATGAAGCTTAGATTTTTATACACATTTGGAAATGGAAGAATAACTAACCTGGACCTCAGTATAAAACAACAAGATTATAAAAATCTTTAAGAATTCAGTACTAATGTAGTGGCTTACACTATAGTGGAAAAAATTTATTAAAATGGCATGGTTGTTTAGAAGTGAGATTAAAATCAGTAAGGTAAACTAGTAAGTATATTCCTATACAGCTTGAGAGATGCATGGAAGAGTACTGAGCAGGCTTCAGTACTTTTTTTTGACAATGATGCATATCAAAATAAAGGCAATAGTCCAGGAAATATATTATTGAAAAAAGAAGCGGGATGTTCTGTTGTTGAAAGGGAAAGATAAAATATGAAGGGCACCCTCAGCCTCTGTCCTCAGAGCCCAACAGAGGAAGCCCCACCAAGAAACTCAACATGTCTACTTACAAGACCCAGACAAGAGAGATCTTCAACTCTCTTGGAAACTCCACTGTTGAAGTTGACCTCTTCATTGAAAAAGGTCTCTTCTGAGCTGCTGTGCCCAGTGGTGCTTCTACCGGTACCCATGAAGCCCTGTTGCTCCAAGACAATAAGATCTTGTACATGGGAAAAGGTGTCTCAAAAGCAGTTGAGCATATTAAAAAAAAAAAAAAAACTGTTGTCCTCACCCTGATTAGAAAGAAACTGAATGTTGTGGAGCAGGAGAAGATTGGCAAATTGATAATGGAGATGGATGTCACTGAAAATAAATTTAAATTTGGTGCAAATGTCATATTGGGAGTATATGTGGCTGTTTTTAAGGCTGCAGCATCTAAGAAATTGGCTCCCTATACTGCCATATTGCTGACTTTGCAGGAAATAATGAAGTCATCCTGACAGTTCCAGCCTTCAGTGTGATCAATGGTGGCTCCCATGCTGGTAACAAGCTGGCCATGCAGGAGTTCATGATCCTCCCTGTTGGAGCAGCAAACTTTAAGGAGGCCATGCACATTGGAGCTGAGGTCTACCACAACCTAAAGAGTGTGCTTAAGCAGAAATATGGAAAGGATGCCACCAATATAGGGGATGAGGATGCCTTTGCTTCTAACATCTTGGAGAATAAAGAAGCTCTGGATCTGCTAAAGAATTCTATTGGTAAGGCTGGCTATACTGATAAGGTCGTAATTGGCATGACTGTTGCTGCCTCAGAATTCTTCTTATCTGGGAAATATGAGTTGGACTTCACGACTCCTGATGATTCCAGCAGATACATCTCCCCTTCTGAGCTGGGGGACCTCTACAAGAGCTTCATCCAGGACTACCCAGTGGTATCTATCGAAGATCCCTTTGACCAGGATGATTAGGAAGTTTAGAAGAATTTCACTGCTACTGCAGGCATCCAGGTTGTAGAAGATGATCTCACAGTGACCAGTCCCAAGTGCATTGAAAAGACTATGAATGAGAAAGCCTGCAACAGCCTCCTACTCAAAGTAAACCAGATTGGCTCCATGACTGAATCTCTCCAGGCATTCAAGCTGGCCCAGTCTAATGATTGGAGAGTAATGATTTCCCATAATTCTCAGGAGATGGAAGATATCTTCATTGAAGACTTGGTGGTCAGTCTCTGCACTGGGCAGATCAAGACTGGTGCCCCCTGACGATCTAAGCATCTGGCCAAGTATAATGAGCTTCTCAGAATCGAGGAAGAGCTGGGCAGTAAGGCTAATTTTGCTAGTAGGAACTTCAGAAACCCTCAGGCCAAGTAAGCCCTGTGGCCAGGAGGCCTAGGAGCTTGCAGTCATCTCTGTAGAAGACTGCTCCTGTCCTAAGAATGGGCAACACCATGTATTAGACCAGTTTTGTTTTGGAGGCAGGAACCTCTGCTGCTTAACTTCCTTCTCCCTTCTACCTTTCTGTGATTTTCTCACTGCTTTGTTAGAATTGTCTTACACCAGAGAATACTTGATTATCTGGATGTCTGTTAGAAGACCTTTACTGTCTTGTGACTGGGAGAGAGTAACCTGTTCTCACTCCAACCTTGGTGTTAATGTATGGAGCCATGTACTTTCGATGCAACTCTGATGAGCCCACAGGCCAGGTCCTTAGTGTCTTCTATGTTCAGAATAAAAGTATTCAGTACCCTCCCCCCTCAAAAAAAAAAAACAAGAAGGGCCTGCTTATATGTATGAATACATAGGAAATGAAAATTAATCTAGAAAAAGGCTTTCAGAACATTGGGCACATTCTTCCAGGAGAAGGGATGGATGAGTTGGGAACCTTACTGATAAAGTTAGTTCACCACATCAGTGCACTCCTGCCCTAAGTATCCTGTCCTCGTATTTTCTTTCTCTTTTTTTACTCCCTTAATAATCTTCTCCACAATAACACTAACTCTAATAATGTGAAATAATGTCAAAAACTCTAATAATGTCAAATAGTGTGAACTATGGAGGAAAAAAGAATAATGGCCATATTGTTCAATCCCACCTATGCTAATTACTAGATCTTCAACCTTAAAAACATCACCTTATACCATTTCCTGTTGTCATCTCTAAAAGGGAAGAATTGTGTAGATGTATTCTTTGGTCCCTTTGAGCTCTTTTGATTGATTGATGATTTTATTGCCTTGCTTAAAGTGACTTTCACTCCCATTTTCATCCCCATTCCCAGGATTCAGACTTATACTTCCAGTTATCTGACCTGTGGTTTTTGTTATTACCTAAAGCTTATCGTCATGAAAGCAGCACTTAAAATCTTCTCAACGCTAATTTCTTCAGAATTCCCTAATGCTATTAATAGCATCATCATTTATACATTCACACAATCTCAATTTTTTCTTTGAATGTTAATTCTGACTTCTCCCTTCTGTACAGATCAATAAGTAAATTGTGCTGCTTCTCCCTCTTGAATATCTCTTGCATATTTCCTCTCTGACCATTCTGATAGATATGGATGCACATATGCATGTATGTACATATGTGTTCATGTATGTGTGGCCATTTACTGAGAGGTCAATATTATTTTCCTTCTCAGCTCACATCCTTCTAAATTCATATGCTCCCACTGTCTTCTTCACTTCATCTTTTAAGAAGTGGCCTTTCTCTTTGCAAAGAGCAATCACTTTAATTTCATCCTTGATAGCATCTCCTATCATCTTTCCCAGCACATTTTCACTATTATAATTCTTTTTTTCTCTAATTTTCAATCTCTTCCTGTCTATTGGTTGCTTCTCTGCTGATTACCAAAACAAATTCTCATTCATCCTCAAAATTCCTCACCTGGACTATCGCAATAACCTCAGAATTAGACTCTGGGCCACAAATCTCTGCCCACTCAAATCTACCTTCTATATAGCCACACAAGTAATTTTATATACACAGGATTCCAACAATGATAACACTGCCCCCATAATTTCCAATGGCTTCCTATTATGTCTAAGATCATGTATAAATTCCATGAAATTTAAGTCTTTTCACAACCTAGATCTTCCCATTTACCTATTATTTTAATATAAGATCATATTCCTTAGAAACAACTATTGCTTCTCAGCAAGCAAGGCACAATATTTTATCTCTCATGTAAGTAAACAAGTATCTATTTGTCCACTCTGGATTAAACATTATGTTCTGATTCTATCTTTCATTTCTTTTTATCACCCATTTTACAAAGTCACCCAAAACTTCAATATTAGAACCAAAAAATCTCCACAGTAACTGGTCACATACAAATAAATACTGAACCAAGTGTCTGACTTTGGTGAGAGCACAAGACACTCATGTAACTTGGAGGGCAGCCACATAGGGAGGGAGAGAAGAATCTCTCGCATTTTCGCCATTCATAGCATAGCAGGCATCAGCTGTGCTGGCATGTAACTGCACTCACTTTGTCCCTGTTCAATGCTGGTAACAATCAAAGACACAGAGAAAAGATATGACTCTCACTCCTCTCTGTCTATAGACACACTGACTTTGGTTCATTGCCACTGGTCACATGACCAACAAGAGAGTGTGTGCAGTGGCAACCCACCTGCCAAGTTACATGACAGGAACAATAGTGACTAGTGGAAGGTGGGGTAAGCAGGGCATGGACAAAGGATTCCATAAATTTTTACTTTCTTTTACGTACTCTACATTTTTCATGGCAACCTAAAATCCTTTGGTGGGTTGCAAGCAGCCTGCCAGCCATATGTTGTGCAGGCTTGGTTTAGAGTCATCATTTAAGGCATTTGGAAGATTTAGGGGAGAGCTCAGGAGAGTCCCTGCCTTTTCTCTGCCATCTTGGCTCCACTTCCACTTACATTGATTCTGTGGATTTATCTCTATGTCCGTTAACAATATAAAGTGGAGATTATATAATTTGGCAAAACATATTACAATTTAATAGAAAAATGAAGCCAAAAAAGATATAAAGTTTTATACTGATAGTTAGATACATGTATATTTCAGTATATGGGGGTGTGTGGTGGAGAAACAGTAGAATAGTAATAGAGACAACAGCTCAGACTGTAAAATCTGTGATTGTTAAATTTATGATTGTCAAAACTATCATTTATCAGCTAGAAATGGGCCATTGCAAAAGAATAGAAATTCCAGAAATATGTTTGACAACCAGATCAAATAGAAAAATGGGCCATTGCAAAAGAATATAAATTCCAGAAATATGTTTGACAACCTGATCAAATTAAACAATGAAGAAAAGAATTAAATTATTTTAAAGGCATCACCTCTTCCATAATACAAAACATTTCAATTAGAATAAAAAAATATTAAAAAAACAATAATGCACCAAAATTTATCAGAATGCCTGGTATATCATAAGGACTTGATAAATACTTGATGATTTCACTAAAACAAAAGAGGATAGTGTATTTATCCCAACTCTAAAGAAATTATTTGAGACAATGATTATTGCATTTTAAGGTTTGTACTCATATTCAAAGTATAATGCACTTTCTCCAATGGGGGGCTTGGCACATGCTCAAATCACTTATTTAATAGGTAGGTATCCTATTTACGGAAGAAGACATACTGCATTTGACTTAATATATGTGTGGCAATGACATCTTTTCATTGACTATGTAGCTTAAACAGGCCAACTGTTTCCGCCAAAAATAGCAGGGAAACCCAGAGAGTCAAGATTGTCTGGGACTTGAGCCCTGGGTGGTATTGGGTCTTGTAACTTGTTTGGACACTCTATTACAGGTACTGAGCTAAATTGTGAACCTGATCCTTTTCCCCTCTCCAGAGAATGAGGTTGGGGTGGAAGTGGGGCATAAATTAAAGTCCTAGGAATTGGGGAGGGGAATGACATTTTTTTTATTATACCTTTGAAGTAAATATTACTTTGTAAAAGCTAATTGAATTATAAGATAGATAAATGGAAAAAAAGGTGTGGAGAGGATCCTCCGTTCTTAAGGGAACACCATCAGTGGGTGCTGGAGCCAATGATAGATATCCTGGACATTCTACGATACTCAACCTTCCTTAAAGGAAAGAAAGAACTCTGGATGAAGTGTGAAATATAACATCCCTGGCCTTGATGCAGCAGGGGCCAAGGTAGTTACTGTTATATTTCTGTTTTCTCATTTGATTCTCACAAACAAAATTGTGAGAAAGGTGCTGTTGTTATTATATTTTTCAGAAAAGGAGACAGGATTGGTAACATTAAGAATCCTTCCTGGGGTCACTTATCTAAGGCAAAATATGAAATTGGGTCATTGACTGCAAGTTCAACAGTCATTTCAAGTCACTATATTAATCAAAGGAACCATTTGTTGCCTGAGAAGAATATAGATAGAGTGAAATTTATCATATTATCATTTCCTATTTAAAATCATAATATTAATAGTTCTTCCCAATGTGAAAACATGGCATCATGGCATTTTCTGTATTTATAACACACCTATTAGATTAAGTATTAATTTTATATCGTAGTAGTTATTCATGCTATGCCTATAATAGGTTACTTAACATTAAACAACTCCAACTGACTTAATAGATGCACTGTGATTAAAATAATTCAGCTATTTGAACTGCTTCTATATTTTCTAAACAATAGTTTTGTGCTTCTTAAAAAGAAAAATCTAGAGAATAGTATGAACACTACATTGCTCAAGAATTGTATTAGAGATTAGCAGTTACAAGAACAAAGTTATTTAATCACTAAAACCATTAAATCATCATTTTTATTGAAGATTCAACCAGAGAATATTAAATGAAATTGATATATTCTTCAAGGACTTGTGAAAATACTATAATACTATTTCTAGTGCCTGAAGCTGGAGCTCAAACAGCTCTTTTTAATTTTTTTTTTGTTGTTGTTGTTGACTGCACAAGCACCAAGGGGGGAAAATGGTGCCTTTCCCTAACAGGGACATTAGTTTGTATAACTGTGTCTTACTGACCACTAATAAATTATCTTGGCCATATGACCATTAAATGTAGAATGTATTACTGATCATATTTTCAAATGACATGCTTCACAGTCAGTCTCTTATCTTACTTGCCTAACCCCAGTTTTTTATGGCTTTCCTATTTCATTTCCCTAGCAGTCTGATCTCTTTGCCACTTGGATTACATTGTTCTTGCTTATTTCTACTTTGCTTCAGTATGGGGCACCGGACCTGTATTCCAAAGGCCTGGGTTCAAAAACCAACATTACCAATTTATTTGTATGACTTTGGACCAGATACTTAATATGTCCAGGCCTCAGTTTCCTCAATTATAAAACAGGGATGAGGCATTTCACTAGACAATTTCTATGGCCCCAATCCTCTTTTTTTCGCTTTCTTTTTTTATTTTTTCTTTTTATTTTTAGTTTGCAACACACGGTTCTACATAATTTTGAGTTCCAGATTTTCTTCCCGCCCTTCCCTCCTCCCTCCCCAAGACAGCATGGCATCCCATATAACTTCTGTGTATAACTTCACATTGAATTAATTTACACATTAGTTAAGTTGTGGAGAAGAATTGTGACCAATGGAAAATGTTTCTGTACAAATAGGATTTCATTAAAACTCAGGACATACATCAACTGCATTTGCTTTGCAGTGCTTTAAAAATGGTCAAAAAATTATGTGGTAACAAGGCAGTATTTAAAGAAACGGTACCTGGGCATTCCACAATTTATTGACAAAAATCTTCTCAACTTGAAGGAATTTCCTTTTGACTAGAATGTTATTGAATATTTATTTACACTGCCCATTTTAAAATTAGTAATTGATATGTAATAGGTTGGCCACACATATATACGGTGAGCTAAAACAGTTTCCTCAGAGGAAACAAGAAACAGGGTGAATGTGCGTCCACTTCTGTCCCAGTGATTGAACCTCTTGTGACATCTTTATACTGGTTGTCTTCTACTTAGCGCTTACTTTGATTTTAAGCAAAAAGGAAAAAAAGTCAATTTTTCTAAGTGCAGTGTTCCTGTTTCACTCAACTTGGCAGAACCTTCTTTCTCTGACTGTTAATACGCTTTATGAAGTAAGGGGGTTTGAAATGGAGTTTCGCTGTAGTTTAAAAAATTGTTGTGGATTTTGCCTTTGGGGGAGTTTCCAATGTTGGATACCATATGACACTTCTAGGTTCTTTTTCCCTTTAGCGACTCAGTGTTAGTGGTGACTTCTTGGAATAAAAATGCTTTTTGTGCAGCAAAAGCAGGCGTGCCAATGGAGTTCTAAAATGATCCTTGTTCTTTCTGGATGTCATCTAGAATCCACTAGATCTCTTTATAGGATGTTTACAGTGGCATATTCTACCTACCTCAGCCCCAAAGTTTCTCCAGTACAGCAGTGGAAGTCTTACTGAAATCATACACAGTATCTGTAAAAAGTTTGGCTTTCTAGCCAGTTGACATCTTTCTTCTTTGAGAACCAGCTTTTGGAGCTTAGCCCTCCCATCCTTCCCATACTTGTCCTAGTGAGTTAGAAAATCTCTTCATGTTGGGCCATTTTCGACGCTGAAACTGCCTATATTGCTCATAGCTTCCTCCATCTTTAAGTCCAAGATCCAGGTTTCGAGTCCTGGGATTGCACTGTTTGTACCCCTTGCAGCTCCGGAGCTCCATAAGCTGTACGTGCAGTTGATTGAGAATGTCTCAATCCAGTGTATTCACTGCATTAATCAGCTGGTAGGGATCAGTGTTGAGATCAAAATATTCCAAGAAGCCTGTAGCAAATTCACAGAACAGGAAGTTGTGTGTCTCATTGATTGTCCTCACGCACCAGTATGTGTTGCTGTTGGCACTGGTGCAGGCACAGAAAGCCCTCAGCGTCCACGGCGGAGCTGTCTGCCAGTGCTGGTTGTCGTGGGTGAAGCAGGTAAGTCCAGGCATGCTGCAGGCTGTCATTGTTCTTAAGTCTCTTCAGCAGCTTGAGGAGTTTCTTCTTCCTTTTCTCTTCCATCAGCAGCTACACCTTGTCTTTCTCCTGCATAGCTTTCTTGAAAGGATTCAATATGGAGCTTTTGTGCTTGACTCTGCCCTTGTGTTTAGCCTGGTAGCTCATCTTATTGCAGTCACATTCTTCAGGTCGCTTCTTCTTCAGATGACCTCGGACTTCTCAAAGATTCTTAATCTTGTTTTGCAGTATTTCAATCTCATGGTCAATATGTAGCTTGTGGTCTTTCCAGGCCTGCAGTGACTTGTACAGATCTAGGTCACATTGGACAGTGTCATTTTCCAGGATGTAGCACCTGTGGGTTACTTTGATGAGGTTGGGGAACATGTACTCCTGAAGGTCCCCAGTGCTGCTGAACTCGCTGCCACCATCTTGGTCCTCCTGGTCCTCAGGGGCCCCTCCAGTCCCCAGCCTGTGCCACTTGATGATGTTCCGAGGCTGGAGTCCCATGCTGTAAAGCTCCCCATCCAACTCGATAGACACGGAACGGATGGAGCGGTTCCAGATATAGCTGGCCTTGTATTGTTTTTTTTTTTTTTTTGGAGAAGAGTTTTTTCCTCCTCCCAATGGGGCTGAGCTTGTATTCGTTGTCCTCACAGGTGCAGCCCTCGGTGCTGCCCTTGTAGTATTTGGGCACGAGGTTAGAGAAGCCTTTGGTGCCGCCAGCCCCCAGCCTCAGGGGTCCTTTGCATTTGTGAAGCTTGAGCTTCCCGGAGGCATCTTCCACGCATTGCCACTTCTGTCCTAGCTGCTCACAAGCT